>PVJH01047559.1:0-11251 GCA_004026705.1 Nesogale talazaci
CTCTTGATATGGGTTTGTTTAGTTTTTTGACCTTTATCTGGGACAGTCTAGGGAGAGATTGTTTGTCCAGGTATTTGTCCATGTCTTCCAGATTGTTGAACTCGTTGGAGTACAGATTTTCATAGTAATTTGTGATAATTCATTTAATTTCATTAGGGTCTGTTGTGATTTCCCCCAATTCGTTCCTCATTCTGTCTATTGTTGCTTGTTCTTTCTTTTCTTTGGTCAGGTTTGCCAGTGGCCTATCGATTTTATTGATCTTTTCAAAGAACCAACTTTTTGCTATATTAATCTTTGGCATTGTTTTTTTGTCTTCCCAATGGTTCAACTCTGCTCTAATTTTTATTATTTCTTTTCTTTTACTGTTGGAGGGATTATCCTGCTGGCTCTGTTCTAGTTGCTGAAGTTTTTGTGAGAGTGTGTCTGCCATACGCCTCTCTTCCTTTTTCATATATGCTCCTATTGCAATCAGACTACTTCTGATAACTGCCTTCGCGGTATCCCAGAGGTTTTGATATGTAGTATTCTCCTTTTCATTGAGATCTAGAAATGTTTTGATCTCCCTTCTGATCTGGGTCATTACCCATTCATGCCGCAGGAGTTCGTTATTCATTCTCCAACTTTTTGCCCTTGTTTTACTAGTGGTCCTGTTATTAATCTCCAGTCCAAGCAGACTTTTAAGGCGAGAGAGGGTAGAGGATAAACAAGGCCTCTGCAATGATCTCTGCTCATGTTTGAATGGAAAACCAAGACTTAATACTTCTAGACACATTTCTAGGATGTATCCATAAGAACTGGGCAAGTTCAGTCCTTAGACTCTATCTAGAAACGGACATCCTTTGTAATGAACTAGGCAGGGCAGAACTTGACCTGAGAATAGTAGCTTATATTATGGTAACAAGTTAGTGGCTCTTAACCAAGGCTTTCAAGAGAACCTGATGGCCTTTTCTTTAGAAAGTTTCAAGACTATAATAAACCAACTGCACTAGACCCTAAGCATCCCACAAAAAACTAATTGAGAGATGGGTCTATAACTGGGCCTCACTTTAAAAATTTGCACTAAACATTAAAAATAAATTAAGGTGGGGATTGGTCCAGCCTCTATGAATCTCTCAAATAATAACTTTTGAAAAATAAGAGGGGGGCAGTGGGTGGGGGAGTGGTCTGCCTATAAAAAAGAAGTTTAATAGAAGGCTGCCTGTTTATTATTAAACCAGGTTTTTATAGATTAAAGGCCAAAATACTTTTATAATTTAAAACTGAAATGATTACTGCAGGCAGAATCAAGGATATCCCCAAAATGTTCTAAAGTCATTGAATTCTGGGAACTTAGATCTCCCACTCATTTGCCACCTGTTGTTATAATCCTTGATTGCCATCTTTTGTCCTAGTCCATCAGGTTCTGTTTGCCTTAGTGAATAAGCAAAAAAATTCTAAAATGATACTAAGTTACCAGGCCTAAACTCCTAGGTATATATTTTCTCAAGTTCCTGATGGAGCAGCCAAAACAAGCTAGAATATTAAACCTGGAATTTAGATGCCCTTCGGAATCAGCTATCAATCAGCCTTTCTTCTGATTGGTGACTCACTTGCATTAATTTGTTTCCACACATGCTGCTTGTTAGAGCTTCTGATCTACAAACATATTAGCTAGCTGACTCTTTGCTTTGTTTTTCAAGGAGCATATGTGCTTGGATTTAGAATGTTTCTGTTGGATTGTCAAAATCTATGAAGAGCACTGGTAATCTAATGCAGTGTTGGCTTTGTCAAAAAACACACACACACACACACAAAACAAGCACTCAACTATTTTATACTATCATTTAATTCTGCCATCCACTTTAAACTTTGTCAGGTTTTCACCTCAAGCAATTAAGGTTAAATTATGAGCTCAGTAAACTGAATGCCTCTACTGCTGTGTTTTGGGTACCATATCCATTGGAATCTAGTTTAAGATGACCAGACATCCCCCCTTTTAACAATTTAACAATGTCACGCGGCATTTTAGAATTAAAATAAATATATTACAATACTGTTTTTGCATTCTATGAAAATTTTTGTTGCTCCATATAGACCAGATTTTTAATCAATAACCTCCCTCCCCGCCCCTGATCAATGGTGTCCTGCTTAAAATCTGGTCACTTTAATCTAGTTACGTAACTAATTCTGTGACACCTCGGTAAATAGGTATTACAATAGCAACACCCTCACCTGCCTTTGAAGGAGGAGAGAAAATTACCCAGGGTTTCTGGGATTCAGGTGGGTCATAGCTAGAAAGTTCTGATAAACTAGTCCAAACTGCATTATCACTTGTAACTGAGAGTGAGAAGGCAATCCCTTAGACCAATTCTCAGGGTAATTTGGGGGAACTTTAATCCCTTAATCCTCAATTATCTTATAATAAAATTGTAATAGCCTATGAATATTTTATCATTCACCACTAGACAAATCATAGACAAAGCTCCTGTGGGAAGGGAACACATCAGCACTCCTTAAACCCTTTGGTCAGAGTGTCCCTAAACAAAAGCAGTTTGTGACTTTTTTTTTTCACTAGCCCAACAAGGTAGAATTTGTGTAGTAGTCAACACTTCATGTGGCACACGGATAGCTAAGATAGGGAAAGTAAAACAGGACATACATAGAACAAGACAATGAACCCCATAGCTACATACTACAATACCCCTACAGGCCTCAAAATTATTTGAGTAGTCTACTCAAGAATAAGCACATCAAGAATAAGCACATGAGCTAGGTGAACTTTTTACAAAGCATACTAACCATTTTAATCTGTGTTACACTCATAGTATGGAGCTTCTACTGCTGCCTCACATGTTATAGGGGGAAAAGAATGACTTGTACCAAGGTGATGAGCATAGACTCTGATGAACACTGAGAAATCTCTCAGTGAAGACAGATGCGATGGTATCAAGTAGAAAACCAGCACTGTGAGAATAAAGCGCCTCCTATGGCTGCCACCTTGAGCCCGGCTAAAGCTCAGGTTAATTATCAGTGTGCTGCCTTCAACCCCTAATCAAGCAAAGGAAAAGCACCAGTGACACAAAGTAGAAGGTACTTGCTCTCCAGAAAGCTGAAGCCTGCAAACAGAGTCCCGTTTCCATCTTCTGCCTTGAATCAGTCCAGACGCCATCTTCATCCCCTATCTACTCACATATTTCTAACCATTACACTACATGGATGGCCAGCAAAAAAAGTGGAGAGAGATAGTGTGCCTTCAGAAAGACACACACACAGCAGCTGAAAGGCTTGGTCTAAGTATCCTCAGAGATACAACATGTAAGACAAAATTAATTGTCTTTTTTGGTTCTTTCAGTTCAACCTCTTAGACCAACTGTGCCCTTCTTAACTGCTATAACAATAACACCAACATTAAGAATCTTTGAAAGTGGAATGGGGGAGAGGAACATGGTTAGTAAGATATACTTTTAGTCTTGGATTGTTCTTGGGAGGATACAACATTGATGAGGTGTCAATCTGTTTCTCACTCTATTTTTTTTTAATCTCATTAGGACCTCAACCGGATTGCTTCACATGATCTGTTCCACCAGAACGTCAAGATGACTCACCCCAACACCACCTCACCTGATCTATTTCCCCAGCCATAACAAAGAAAATGGGATCTGAATGACTTATTCCAAATTGCTGCACACTATCCATTCCAGAGGTCATGTCCAGATGCCCTATTAACTAACACTGCCCTGCATGATAATGAGGCTCACAAGTAACAAGCCCTGTGTGTCAGTCTGGGCAGATTAGAGAAACACATCCAAGGAGATTCATATGAGCATACGAGAGCTGTATATCCAAGAACAATTGAGTATTGAGAAAACATCCCTGCCTAGTCCAGATCAAGTTCACAAGTCCATATGTCTGATAATAATCTATAAAATCCTCTTCAGACTCACAAAACTTGTGCAATCATGTTGAATGCAGCAAGATCACAGGTCACTGGGTGGAAAATCTTGTGGATCCAGTGGCCTTGTAAGCATGTCCATGTGGCTTCTCTAGTTTCCAGAGCTGCATCAGGATAGGTCCACGTGTCTTCTCAACAGGAATGTCTCACAGGGAATGAAGTGAGAGTGTCTCCAGCCTCCAAGGAGACATACAGGAGTTCCCAGAATCCTTCCCAGGAGAAGGCCATGCCCACACAGAGGTCTCATTGGCTATGATCTGATTGACAGGCTAGACTCCACCCCTTCACTCTGAATCCTCAAATTGACACCAGATTGGAGCCGAGCCCAGTGACATAGTGGTTGAGTGCAGGACTGCGGCCCACTGACTTGGCGGTTCAAATCCAGCAGCAGCTCTCCAGGAGCAAGACTGGGTCTCCCACTCCCACCAGAGTGCAGTGTTGCCCCCCCAAAAAAAATTGACACCAGATTATGTAATTACCACACTGCACATTGCAAAATCAACCACTATGCTGGAATAAGAACCATATCAGGATGCAAAATTAAGGGCCAATGGGAAAGTAGGATGGGGCCTGCCTGAGGAGAGCCAATGAGAATCCTGCCCATCCTGTAGAATCAACCTTCTACAATTCAATGTCATACGCCTAGAAGTCATCATCTTCCTCAAATTGTGAGGCTGGCTTCATGATTGAGCATACTTTGCTTATTAAATCTTTGCTCTGTTTACTGTCTGGTCTTGTCTTTCTGTCTTATGTAGATGGTTCCCTCTGTTTGGATGGCAAACCACTCAGGAGAAGCTTGCTCATTTTTCTCTAGTGACATAAGGTTTCGAAACATAACAAACCTAGACTGCAGACCATGCACAGGCTACGCCTATGAGTGACTCACAGGCTCAACCCAGGCATCTCCACTTGAAAGAGTTTGTTTTCCTTAATGTAGATTAGATTAGGGGAGATTTATACTTCCATAAGAAAATGATACTCTATGCCCCATATAAAACAGAAAGCAGCCACAAGAGAGACCGCTGAGTCTAGTCCCACAAAAAAAGCATATATATGAAATCTCTCAGGGGTGAAATGAGACAAGGTGAGGGAGTAAAGGTGGAAATTTGGACAGAGCATGTGCAGAAGCCATGACAACATTTTGCGATGACAGTTCCCACACCCCTTCCTACCTCGGTGAAAGGTACAGAGACTCCCAGGAGTGCTGCTGTTGCTGAAAAACCAAGGCCAAGATTGCTTGTTGCTGTTTCAGCCAAAGATAGAGACCAGGTCGATGTGACAAACGATTTTGTTTCTTCTGGGAGCCCTGGGGCTATAGCAGGTAAGTCCTGGATAGCTAACTACAAAGTCAGCTGCTTCTCAGGGGAGAGAGAGGCGTTTTACTCCCAGACAGGGTTACGGTCTTGGAAATTCGCAGGGTCCTGTCTTTTGCTATGAAGTGGGCATCAACTCAACGGAAGTGAGGTTTCTTTTATTTAATTATTTATTTTTATGTTTATTCTGACATACTAGACAGACGGTAACTGGGTTTTGTTACCTCCAAACTTGTAGGGGCGGACGGGGGCGGGGGGGGGGGGAGGCCGGAAAGTGAAAAGCCAGCAAGTTTTATACTGTATGCTATGTGATAGAATCAGGGCTTTACAATTATTACTGGAAGTCCTTGCCCTCCCAAATATTTACTTTAAGAGGAACATAATGGTTTTTTTTTTTTTGAATAGAGAATTTTTATTAAGAATCGCCAGGGAGAGAGATGAAGCTCCCCACCATTCCACTCATCTGGTTCTGATGTTTTTCTCAGCCTGTCCAAATGAAAACAGACTGTTAAATATTTGCATGGAAAAGACTGTTGGGAAATTCCTCTGGGGTACATAGCAAGTGTTTCTGGGAAATGTAGTCCTAAAATATTGCAGGGATTCTGTGCATGCTCAGTCCAAATCCCCACTTCCACTCCCATTCCCTACCTTACAGTGATCGGAGGAATAGATTAGCAGGCTTTTACAATGATCACAGGATATAACTGAAACTCTAAGATGGCAGGTTTTGCAATGATCTTTAGGAAATTAACTACTGTGTCAGTCTGGGTAGACTAGAGGAACAAATTTCATAGACACGCATATAGATATAAGGAAAAGGTTTATATACAAGAAGAACAGGACATTGAGCCCAGTCCAGTACAAAGTCATAAGTCTGATATTAACCCATATGCCCAAAATCAGTCTATAAAGTCTCCTTCCGACTCATGAAGGCACAGGTCAGTGGTCCAGAATCCCGGCACTGGCAGGGGTCGCCACATGGCTCCTCGCTTCCAGGGCTCAGGGTCCATGAACAGCAGAAGCAACTCATCGCTGGCAGAGGTCTCCATGTGGCTGCCCCAGCTTCAGAGGTCTGGCTCCATCAGGGCAAAGCCATGTGGTCTCTCCGCCGGGTCCTCCAGCTTCTCGGATGCTGTCATCTTGTCTTTTCTGTGATTCATTGTCTCTGAGACTAGCTCCCAACCACTGGGGAAGATAGCTTCTCATCTTCATGAGGGAAATATCGCGAGATTTCCCAGAAGTTTCAGGAGAAAGCCATGCCCACATAGAGACCTTATTGGCTACTCAATGGCTACCTCCAGATTAACAGGCTAGACTCCACCCCTACATTTCAATCATAAAATTAACATAAGCAAATCACTGCCACAACTACCATCTCTGGAAGCTTCAGGCACCCTTGTTTATCAGAATTGGGGTATGCTTCCACGCCTGTCTTATCAAACCATCATCCCCCGAGGCCTCTAAATAGGGAATCCTTCTTCCTGGTTTCTTAATGACGTTGCTTACTGCCTGCCTAAATCCTAAATTATGTTTTATTTCTAGTATTTTTATTTACAGAATGCTAACTCTTTCACTCCTCATCACTGAAACCTTTAAAAATGCTTGATAGACATTCAGAGTGCAAGAAACACCAGAGCTGATTGTGCTAGCTGGTATGGTTTTCTTTTTCTTAGGAGCACCTAGATAAAATTCTCTTGCAAAGTCTATATCTTCCAAAGTATCTTTTTTTCTCTTGGTGTGATAAGAATCGAATTCCAGTAATAAGATATCAAAGAACATAAAATCATATCATTGTGTGCCCACCTTCACATTGGGATCGCTGAAGACAAATGTATGCACAAGCAAATGTAGTGAAGAAGGTTGATGGTGCCCAGCTATCAAAATATATAGTGTCTGGGGTCTTAAAGGCTTGAAGGTAAACAAGCAGCCATCTAGCTCAGAAGCAACAAACCTCACATGGAAGAAGCACACCAGCCTGTGTGAACATGAGGTGTAGAAGGGATCAGGTATCAAGAATTAACTAAAAAGAACTAAAAAAATTTATCATTGTAAATGAGGGGGATCACAGGTTGGGACCCAAAGTCCATTTATAGGTACAGAGGGGTTGCAGGTAGGTGAAGAACCAGTTAGGATGCAGTGTAACAATGGTGAAACATACAACATTCCTCTAGTTCTTCACTGCTTTTCCCCCCCTATTATCATAATCCCTATTCTAAGTTACAAATCCTACTAGACCAAAGGATATCCATAGATAGCGATCGGAGCCAGAAACACAGGGAATCCAGGACAGATGATCCCTTCAGGATCAGTGGTGAGAGTGGAGACATCGGGAATTTATAGACTGGTATCAGACATATGGGCTAATATCTGACTTAGGAACTTGATCTGGACTGGATGTTTTCTTATATATGCAATTCCCTTAAGAGACAAGCTCTTTCTTATACACATGATTGTCAATGATTTGTCTATGATTGTCTCTAGTCTACCTAGCCTAACACAGAAATATATTTTCTCTTGCTACATTTTCTCACTTGTATATCAACATTTTGAAGACAACAGCCAATATCAAAACTTTGTAGTTCTTGAAATTAAGGACAAATTCAGATAAAGTTCTAGTTACTGTGAAATTGTTTTCCAGGGATTTATCTAATACATTCAGTTATGTACCTTTCTGCTCAGCTTGGAGGGGACATTATTGGGCCCAACCACTCCATGGCGGGACTCTACATTTAGGGATCAAATGATAAGTTGGAATCAACTTGATAGCACTCACAACAGGAACTGCAGTTTGGCTCCCTAATTCGCCTGGAGAGTGAATATTCCCACCTCCTTCTATCATCAAAAAAGTTTTAAATACAGATCAAAGGCATGATGTTCACCTTGGCACATTCCTGCTATGCAGTCCTGTGTGGGCTGGCTGCAGAAGGGTGGTGAAAAGTTCTTCTGAGGCCATGTGGGATGAGGAAAGTTTGAATTGTTTTGTGTTAGGACAGAGTCCTGCCTTTCTGGGATACTTAAGCCCCACCTGAAGACACCCTGCCTAACAGGAGCTTGAAAGACTCATATATTTATTTCTCAGACCGGATCCACTCTGATTCAGAGCACATCCTGCTGGCTGAGGTCTACAAGGTGGCCTGGAACAAGGGAAGTTAACAACCTGTGGATGAAGAACAGCCAAGTATGAACTCTCCCCGGAAGGGCAGCCCTGTTGAGAGGTTAAGGGTAGAACCAAAGGGGCCTCTGAGAGGAGAAGGTGCTAATGATCCCTGCTACTTCAGTTTCTTTTACATTCCAGTGCCCCTTCAGCCCCCTTCCAGGGAAACTTAGAAGAATAAATAGAGCTTCTACCTACTTCAAAAGGAAAAAGTTTCTTTTATCTTCAGCTGTGAAACTAGGAGGGCAGGCACATTTACTTGTGTCTGAATACTTTAAACAGACTCTTGGGAAAACATAAACAGGATTTAAATGAAATGTTTTTAATCCCCTGCAAAGAACAATGAACTCTCAAGAAAGGACATCAGCTATTCTAGAGCTTGGTATGCTCATATTCACCTGTGTCTGTTTCTCATCTTCAACTTGATAATAACTTAAATTCAACTTTAAGGGCCTCCTGAGCACCTAGTGGTACAGGGACTGTGTAGGGCATACTGAGGTTTGGGGCTATGAAAGAACCTATACTTTCTTACTTCAAGAGATCCCTCAAATTTTCATCGATCTGGACTTCTTGGGAGTTTTCAAAGCTTCCCTGCAAATAACTGATGAGGTGGCAGCAGTTCTCATGCTTCTGAGAGTGTGGGTGAGTGTGATCTTGGGGGCTGATTCATCAGTCAGGACTTGGGCTGGGGTGTGAGTGTGCTCACTTAAAAAACATGAACCGAACAATGATTTTCTCACATCAAACTCACAGCAAATCTTCTGAAAAGGATCCTTAGCAGACCTGTTTAGTAAATGAGGACATTTCTGGCACCTTCCAATGTTATAGGAAAGTGACTTTCAAGTCTTTTTGCTCCAAGCAGTTTTGATCAGGGATCAGAGGAAACTGAGGCACAGACACAGCAGAAGTTTATGTTCAGAGTTTGTTTAAAATAAGATTATACTCATATACACATTGTACATTATGATGGTATGTTGAAATTTAAGCACCACTGTCAAGATTATGAGCATGGTCAGCAGTTGACAAATATCACGAAAAGGAAAAAGATACCACACAACACACACACACACACATACTCCCTACCTTTACACGCATGCATACACATACACCCACATACATGCACATGAAAAGAGAGATACCCCACAAACACAAGAAAATATTACACCATGCCACATACAAACTCACATATACCCACAAGAGATATGTACCACACATCAACAGATAATATATATATACCCACATGCATTTATAGCTCACATAAGAAAGTTTTACCACACACATATATACACTAGGAAAGATAAATCATGTACAAACATGAGAAAAAACACACCACAGACATGAGAAAAGGGACACATGTCGTTAGGTGCTATAGAGTTGGTTGTCGTTCATAATGATTTCATGCTCAATGGGAAGGAAAACAGCGCCCTTTCCTGTGCCATTCACAGAAGTCTTTGCTCTGAGCAAGCTCATTGTTGTAGGTACTGTGTCAATCCTCAAGAACCTCGCTCTTGTTTACCGCCCATGTCACCAAACGTGATGTTCTTCTTCAGAGCCTCTTCTCTCCTGATAACATGTCCAAAGTATATGAGATGAAGTTTTGCTATCCTTGTCTCTAAACAGCACTCTGGTAATACTTCCAAGACTGATTTGTTTGTCCTTTTGGCAGTTTTTCTAGTGGCACAATACAAAAGCATCGATCTTCCTTGGTCAAAATCCAACTTCACCAGGGCTCAAATCAGGCACATTCTAGCCCTCAAAGAAACACTCTTGTTTTTCAATACTCTAAAGAGGTCTTGGGCAACAAATTTGCCAAATGAAAGGTATCATTTTGATTTCTTGATTGGTGCTTCCACGATCATTGATTGTGAATCCTAGGAAGACAAAATTGTTGTCAACTTCAAGCTTCCCTCTGTCTCCCCAATGGTCTAGTTGACATTGAATTGAATTGTGATCCATCTGGAAGACTGCATTCTTGATCTTCATCAGCAAGTGCTGTAAGTCCTCCTCACGGTCCGCAGGCAAGGGTGTGTCATCTACATAGTACAAGTTCTTAATAATGCTTCTCCCTGTTTTGTTTTGTTTTTTTTTTTTAATTTTATTGGGGGCTCTTACGGCTACTACAACATTCAGTACATCATTTGTATCAAGCACATTTGCACACATATTTCCACATACATGTCCCAATATTTTCCACCTGAGCCCTTGATACAAGCCCCTTTAAAAAAAAACCTCCCCTTTCCTTCCCCCCCCTTTTTAAAAAAATTAATCATTTTATTGGGGGGCCCCTACAACTCCCATCACAATCCCCAACAACATCAGTTGTATTCAGGCCACTTTTACACACCCATTGCCATCATCACTCTCAAAAGATTCTCCCTCCCTCCAGGCCTCCATTATCTGCCCCCTATATTACCCTTCCTCCTGCCTTCCCCTTGAACCCTTAGTAATTTACAAATTATTTTTTCATCCTGTACACTGTACAATGTGTCCCAACACTCACTTCCCTGTTGTCCATGCCCCAGAGAGGAGGCTACGTGTAGATCCCTGAAGTTGGCTCTCCCTCTCCATTCCTCCATGCCTCCACCCTCCTGGTATTACCACTCCCATCACTAGTCTTGATGGATCATCTATCCTAAGTTTCCTATGTTTCCAATTTCACTGTACATCTCCTGGTCTAGCTGGATTTATGTGGTAGAATTGGGGTCATGATAGTGGGTGGGAGGCAGCATGGGAACTAGAGGAAGGTTGCATATTTCATAGCTCCTACCCTGTATCTTAACTGACTCATCTCCTCCTTGTAATCCCTCTGCAAAAGATGTCACCTCACCTATTGATGGGCTTTGGGTCCCCAAT
>PVJH01047560.1:0-11248 GCA_004026705.1 Nesogale talazaci
TTAAGTTGAAAGAAAAAGCTTTGAGAAGGATGATGGCAACAAATGTACAAATGTGGTTTGCATACAGTGGATGTATGTTTGAATTGTGATGACTTGTATGACCCCCAATAAAATGATTGTTAAATAAATAAAGCAAGCCACACAACTTGATCTTCCCAGTGATAGAAAAGTCATGTTCACAATATGTCATCTATGGAGTGCAAGAGCAGGAGAAATTTGTAATACTGTGAAAAATAATAAAGCCTGACTGACACAAAGTGAGCACTTGCTATTGAAAAAAATGGCTCTGACGGAATCCCTCAATGCAAGGTTGCCACAAACTTAGTTCTTAAAGGCCATATCTGGTTCCCTGGTCATATCTGTATTGATTCCTTTCCCCTCAGTCACAATTTCTCCTCACGACCTGTCATTGCCTACCAAACTTCCCCACCTTGGGAAGGAACATGAGCTTAGAGTACCTGCCTGGGGCAAACGGTGTGCACCTGGCTTCAAAGACGCCCTGTGGTGCAGAGTGGGTAAGCCCTTGGCACGTGTTGGCAGTTCAAACCTACCCATCTACTCCCTGACCAACATCATGCCAGTGGTAAAGACGGCTTGTCTGCGTTGGAAGGAAACATGGTGGGGCTCCATGGTGAGGGACATGATGGTCTGTGCCGGGGTAATGGTGTCATCTCTGCCTGCAATGGGGATTCCATTCTGGTGGTCCTCTGAACTGCCAGGTGACCACGGCTCCTGGGAGGAGTGTGGCATCATCAGCTTAGGCTCCCGACTGGGCGGGAACACCCTGAAGAAGCCTGCGAGTGGTCTACACTCGAGTGTCTGCCTCCCTCAAGCAGATCAACGGGTAGATGCAGCCTCAACGTGTCGCCGGGATCCTCGGGAGCAAGTCGCCACCGCAACCATGAACTCTCCTCCTCGTGCCTGTCAAAAAAAATGATGATGATCTTTCTGGGAGTCTCTCAGCCAAGATCCATCTGACATTAGCAATGTGATTGCACACCTTCTAAATCCAGCTTGGCTTCCTCTCGGCTCCCTGTCAACCTACTACTGCAGCCATTATTGAGTTCTCTTCAGCAAAATTTTGCTTGCATGCAAAAATAATGATTGTTAACAAATTTACCCATTCTGTTGTCGGGTCCCTCTTCTTCGGAATGGGCACAAATACCCATGTGTTATAGCTGGTTGGTTGTGTCGCTAACTTCCAAATCTCTGGGCGTGGACTTCAAGGGTGCTTCTAGGTCTTCATCAGGTGGCGTTTCAACCATGGTTGAATGTAGATCATGTCAATTCTAGTGAAGGTGCTTGCAATGAGAAACAGATTCACTTTGTTAAGAAGAGAATCTTGAATCCACTCCAGTCTTTGAAATGTAAAACATTTACCGGATTAAGGGGAAGCCACCAATTGCTCACACTGAGTCACCTGTTGATTTAAGGAGCAGTGTGAGTGCAGGTTTAACAAACTAATCAATTCTTTTTTTGGGGGGAGGGGGGGCGCATCACTGCCCTCTGGTGGTGGGAGTAGGAGGCCCAGCCTTTGCTCCGTGGAGCTGGAATCGAACCTCCATCCCAGTGGGCTGCAGTCCCGCGCACAACCACTACACCACTGGGGCTCAGCCCCAAACTAATCAATTCTTTACCTGAATTAGAGATTGTGATTCTTGTTTGTTTTGTTCATTAGAACACTAACACTTTGATGTGGTGTGGAGGATCTGAATGACTTTCAAATCAAGTTTTGATTTAGATGTCAACCCACCCTATACAAATATCCTTAACAAACAAAGAAAAAACCTCACCACAATCCAGTCGGTTCTGACTCTACCATGCTGTAGCTCCTGGGTTTGAACTGCTAACCTTGAGCACCTTGATTTTTCTAAGGTTCACCAGCACAGTATAGTCACAGATATCACAATTTTGAAGGATGTTCAAAATTCAGGGGTGGAATAAGGCTGGGCAGTTTTACTATCTAATTAGCAACGTACTTGCCTTTTGAAACAATACCCATTATCAACTTCTCCTTTTGCTTGCTCCATTCTCACCTAACCCCCCTCTCTATCTCATTCAGTTTATTCTCTCACCCAGAGCAGATCCTGCCACTGTGGGGGTGGAGGCGGAACCCCCACGCCAAAGCTCATACACAATGTGAGGTTAGCTTCTTAAAATTACCACCGAGATGGAACAACTTCCAGGTTTGGCCTAGTAGGCACAGGCTTTGATGGAGACAGAAGACGGTGGCTTTGCCCATCTCATTACGCAGAGCTCAGAATCTCTCCTACAACTTTCCAGAGGTTTTATGAAGAGATTCAGGTTAGGCTGTCAAGACTGATTTATAAAGTGTTAATAAAGGCAGTTCCGGCCTCCTGAGTCTCAAGCCACTTCCCAGAGGTCTAACGGCTGCCACATCCCACTCTGAAATGGTGTCGTTTCTGAAGATGGACGTGGGGTTTGGCTGGCTGGCCGAGGCAGCAGAAACCTGTCCACAGCCAAGATAATATCCGAGATGAGATTCCAGTGCAAGAAACAACTGGCGGTTGGAGACCGTGTGTGCAGTTTTCGTTGTTCGTTGTCTTGGCGTCAAGTTCCACTTCCTACTTCCTTAGCCCACGTGTTCAGAGTGGGCCTGCGCCCTCGGCAGCGATATTTCAGGAGCACATTGCCAAGCCTGTCTTCGGGGCTGCCTCTGTGTAGCTTCAAACCGACTAGTTGTGGGCTTAGTCAGTTGACCCTCCAGGGTCTCCTCAGGAACTTTCCGTGTCCCTCCATCCTGGCCCTCACCCTCATGTGAGACTCTCTGCTCTTTGGTGCCCACGAACCGCAGCCTTGTTCCAGGGTACAATCGTTGCCAAGGGGCAGACGTGGGTCGGAGCTTTTTCTGGGCATATGCAACAATGAGAATAAGCGCCCTCTCCCTTCCCAGCTAAATAGGGTGACTGAAAAAAAATGTGCCAGAATAATGTCTGAGTCTGAGGAGACAAAGTCAACAGTGTATTAGAATACAAATCCCTAAAAACCTCACCTCTCATAGATTAGCTAACAACTGTTACATCACTGTGATTCTGCCATTTAAATGTTTTGTTTGTTTTTGGGGCATCACTGCCCTCTGATGGTGGGAGTAGGAGGCCCAGCCTTGCTGCTGGATCTGAACCTCCAACCCAGTGGGCTGCAGTCCCGCACACAACCACTACACCACCGGGGCTCAGCCCTGTTTTGTTTTTTTTTTAAATAATGCTTTGTATAAATTTCAGTCACGGCCATCCAACAATCACTGCCGCCATTGAGGGGATTCTGACTTCAAGCAAGCCTGTACTGTGAAGAGTTCTATAATATGAAACAGGCATCCTCAAACTATGGCCCCTGGACCACCTGTGGCCCACTGAGGACATATATCTAGCCACCGGGTGTTTTTGCCGCCATTGCCTGTCCTGCTTAGCAGCCGACTCATCCAGGGCCTGCAGTGAATTTCTTCAATTTTTTAAATTTATCATTTCATTGGGCGCTCATACATCACTTTCCATCATACGCAGTTCAATACATAGTTATATACACTAGGTCAAGCACCTCCACTTGCCTGTCCTCATTCACCTTCTCCCAACATTGCCCCTCCACTTGGGCCCTTGATATGGGCCCCCCTTCCTTTCCCCTCCAACCTTTCCCACCTCCCCCAATCCTCATTACTCTGCAATCATTATTGTTTTGTTATATCTTACACTGCCCGACATCTCCCCTTGCCCACTCCTCCCTATGTCTGCCCTCCAGAGAGGAGACAGTCTGCAGATCCCCACAGCTGGCTTTCTCTCTCCCCTCCACCCTCCCTCCACCCATCCAGCAACTTCACTCCCACCACTGACCCGAGGGGTCCATTATAGTTTTTTTTTTTTTACTATAGTCTGGCTGTCCAACGGTCTGAGGGGCAGAGAACTGGCTCGCTGTTTAAGAAGCTTGAGGACCCCTGGTATGGAGACTACTAAAATACTAGGGAGAGTACTATAGTGTGCAGAGTACTGCTCCAGAGGGGTCCCAGGTTTGTAACCCTTTACCAGAGCAGACGCCCTCTTCTTTCTCAGGTGGGGGTTTAAGCCCCTGATCTTTCAATCAGCAGCATATCACATGATCCACTGCACTAAGGTCTTCTTCACTGGTCCACCCAATGGCATCATTTACCAAACACTGAGGAAGAAGAGTGGGGGAGGTGTGCTCACTGTCTTCTCTCATCGTCTGGGAAACGTAATTTCCAAGATTGTCTTCATGATTAGAGAGACCAATCCCTGGAGAGGCACGTAATGTTTGGTTTTAAAAAGGTATGTGTGTTGGAGGGTGTGTTGGGGGGGGGGAAGGGTTGGGGGTGGTCGTTGAAAAGGAGGGAGACCCTCAATGAGACTGACACAAAGAGCTCAAATATATTAAAATAATAAGGATGGCGCGCCCCTCTCCTGCTCCCCCACCCCCGGCCTTGGTTTTGTTCTGTTGTGCAAGGGATCGCCAGGAGTCAGGGCCCATGAGGCTGCACCTAATGTTAACGATGCGCTCCATAGCACAGGGCCACAGGTTGTAGCTGCGCAATGGAGCAGTCAAAATCCTCAAATTCGCCGCCTTTAAGTGGATTCTGGGCAGAGTGGAATGTCCCTGTGGGTTGCTAGGGCTATAAATCTTTCCTGGAGCACACAGCCTCATCTTTCTTCCATGGTACAGCTGGTGGCTTTGAACTGCTGACCTTGGGATTAGCAGCCTAACTCGAAACCCAGCATGCCACTCAAACCCTTCAGATTTTGACCCAGAGTGCTCTGATAGGGCAGAGCCGGGCTTCCAAGTCCGAGTTTGGGTTTCCAAGGCTGTAGACCTTCATGGAGCAGAAAGCGTCATCTCGTTTCCACCCAAAGGTAGGTCCAGGCAGAGGATAATTCTTCCTGTCAGAATGATCCCCTCCCTCAGCAGTCAGCTTCCTCCTTAGTGTTGCAGGATAAATTGGCTGTTTTAACTCCATCTTGTAATATGCCGGCCATTTCAAATTCTCTGGCAGGGCGTTCACTAGGTCAGGATGACTTTGCTGGGCCCTGGTCAGCGTCAGGGCGTTGTCCATCTGGACAGGGAAAGATTAGAAACCGGACCTACCCACCACTGGTCTCCCCATCCATGTCCTGGTATCTTTAACCAACAGTCTAACTAACATTTTTAACTTTGTTGTTGCATTTTTTGAACTTGTTCCCGCGCATTTTATGAATTTGTTCCCATGTTTGAATACCCTATAAAACCCCTGAGCAAACTTGGTTCAGGGCTTCAGTCTTGATCTTGCACGGTCATGCTGTAGCCCGGGTTCGAACCTGTCTGTTCTGTCCCTTGGCTTCAATAAACTTTGCTTTGTTTCACTTAGATTTGTGAGTCAGTGATCTTTGTGGGCAAATTCTCCTATAACACTTAGCAGAAGGGGGCTGCTCTCAGGTTCTGGAGCATATCAATCAAGAGTTGGTTTTAGAACCCAATTTTGTCCAAAGGAAGTCAAATAGTAACCGCCCCCCCGCCCCCCCCCCCCGTTCATTTCCGGCCCTTTCGGGAACTGCCCTTTCAGCTCCGCCTCCCTGTAGGTTGGTTTCTTCTCGAGCGGCCCCGCCCCCGGCCACACCCTCCAGACCCCGCCCCTGACCCCGCCCCCACCGACCACCCGCCTCCCGCCGCTGTCCCGAGGCTCCCACTTCGCTCTCCTATTGGGCCCTCGCCCGGAACTTTACTCCGTGGGAAATGCGCCAGACGAGCAGTAGGACCACTTCCGGGTCGCGCTGTTCGCCTCCGGGTTTGGGCAGAGGCATTACCTGGTGGCTTCCGTGTGGCCTCCGGGGCTTTGGGCTGGGCTGCTGTGGACTGGGGGTCTTCCCGCCAGGACTCCCTGGAAATGAACCCCCAGCCCCCCGGGGTCCAGGACGTCACCAACAGGCCGGCAGACCTTCCCGTTCCGGCTTGCAGGAAAGCCCCCAGCAAGTGGGTCCCGGCCCAGCTGGCAGGGGAAGCGGATGAGAACCAGGACCCGAGGAGGTCGGTGGGCGCCAAGGGCCTGAGTATTTGTGTGTGCGCGCACAGAATCAGGGGTGACATCTCCTTCTCTCCTCCCCTGCGGGCCTCCCGCCCCCCCCGTAACTGGTGGCGCAGTGGTTAAAGCACTGGGCTGCTCGGACGGGCGCTCCCTGGGAGAGACCCCGCCTCTGCTGGAGGGCAGCCTCGAACACCTCACCCGGCCGTTCGAGCCCGCCCTGCAGAGTCGCTGGGCGTTAGAATCCACTCGAGGGCAGCGGGTGCCATGTTTGTTTTCCACGTTGGAGTTGACTCGATAGGGGTTTATCTAGCCGGGCCCCGGGCAGGGAAGGGTGCCACCGCCCTTGCCACGCCAGCCTGCCCCCGGGCCGTCCTCTAGACGTGCCACTCTCATCTTCCTCGCCTCGCAGGCCGCCGCCCCCGCGCCCAACGATTGAAGACTTTGAGATTGGGCGGCCGCTGGGCAAGGGGAAGTTCGGCAACGTGTACCTGGCCCGGCTCAAGAAGAACGGCTTCATCGTGGCCCTCAAGGTCCTCTTCAAGTCACAGATCGTGAAGGAAGGGCTGGAGCACCAGCTGCGCCGGGAGATCGAAATCCAGGCCCACCTACAGTAAGGATTCTCCCTGGACGAGGCCCCACCCCAAAGCCTGGGCTCAGTTCCCTCCTCCACTTTCTACCACCCACCCCTCTTTGCTTCCCACGGCAGGCAGAGCCCCCTAGTCACTGCTCTCTCGCACCGTTAGACCGTGAGGGTCCCCTGTGTGCCACACCCTTCACCCTCATGCCTCCTCCATAGTGTGGGGGGTGAGGGGGGCGGACAGGGAATGTCTAGGTTCAACACTGGGCTGTGAGCAGCTCGGCGGTTCAAATTCACCAGCCAAGTCTGCGAGAGGAAGAACTGATCTGCCCCTCTAAAGATTCCAGCTTCACAACCTCCAGGGGCAGTTCTACCCCGTCCTATGGGCTCCCTCCAAGGTGGCATCATCAACTAGAGGGCAACAGACTTGGGTTGGGTTTTGATGGCCAGTCCCTTGGAGGCAGCGTCATGGGTTTAGGCCCCAGGGAGGATCCTGACTAGTCCCCATCCCTCCTCTAGACACCCCAATATCCTGCGCCTCTACAACTACTTCCACGATGCTCGGCGGGTGTACCTGATTCTGGAGTACGCCCCCAGGGGCGAACTCTACAAGGAGCTGCAGAACAGATGCAGATTGGAAGAGCAACGCACCGCCACGGTCAGCAGGTGGAGGGGGATGGAGGCGCTGATGGAGGGCAGGGCTCGGAGGGCCAGGTGGGCTGGTGGCTGTGTGAAGGGCCTTTTCTTTTCTCCCAAGATAATGGAGGAGCTGGCAGATGCCCTGAGCTACTGCCACCAGAAGAAGGTGATTCACAGGGATATTAAGCCAGAGAACCTGCTGTTGGGGCTCAGGGGTGAGGTGAAGATCGCAGACTTTGGCTGGTCTGTACACACGCCCTCTCTAAGGTAGGTGGGGGTTGCGCCTGGTTGGAAATGATCCGTTTTTTTTTTAATCATCATATTGGGGGCTCGAATAGCTCATATCACCACCCATCCATTTGTACATGTTGCCGTCATCATTTTCAAAACATTTTTTTACTTGAGCCCTTGATATCAGCTCACTTTTCTCCCTCCCTCACAAATGCTTGATAATTTACAAATTATTATTACTTTTTCATGTCTTAAGCTAACTGATGTCTCTCTTCACCCACTCTTCTGTTCGTTCCCTGGGAAGGAGGTTACATGCAGATCACTGTGATAGGTTCCCCCCTGCCCCTCCTGGTAACACTGCTCTCACTGTTGGTCCTGAGGGGTTTATCTGCCCTGGGGGATGATCTGATTCAATCCATCCAACATATTAAGGCAGTGGTTCTCAACCTGTGGGTTGAGACCCCTTTGGGGGTCAAAAAACCCTTTCACAGGGGTCACCCCATTCACAACAGTAGCAAAATTAGTTATGAAGTAGCAACGAAAATAGTTTTATGGTTGGAGGTGTCACCACAACATGAGGAACCTTAGTAAAGGGTCACGGCCTTAGGAAGGTTGAGAACCACTGCGTGAAGGCTTAGCTCCAGTCCTGGGTGGTCTGTGTTAGAATGGACTGGTATGAGAGGCTGCCAGCCCTGGCCCCTTTCTCCTGGGTGTTGGGTGGGAGCCCATTGTTGCAGGCACTGTATGAATCCACCACCATGTTGGGGCCTTCCTTGTCACTGACCCTCTGCTTTCCTGTGGATGCTGTCCTCTTCACTACACTGATACTGTGTGCTTAGGTACAACCAGCATGGCTCGCTTAGATCCTTCCACTCTGTCTTAATCTCTCACTTGACTCTTAAGTTTCTGTGCAGATAAACGAATGACTATGTCACCATGACACAGAGTCTATTTCATTACGTACTTAGTGATCTCCCCGCCATGGTTGCTTGTCCCCAGTCATTCGATGCTTAGGACAGTCCTGTGCAAACACTGAGCTGAAGAAGTACCTGTGTCTGTGTGCGAAGGATCGGCACATGTCTGCTCCGGGACCCCGGAGCCATCCTTCTCAGAGGGGTGTGCTCTGCGGGGCCACGCAACAGACGAGGGACTTTTGGCCTCCTGTGGAGATGTCGCCTGCACCCGGCCCGTGCTCCACCTGTCCATCTGTGTCTTCCTCTAGGAGGAAGACCGTGTGTGGGACTTTGGACTACCTGCCCCCCGAGATGATCAAGGGGTGCACGTACAATGAGAAAGTGGATCTGTGGTGTATCGGGGTGCTGTGCTATGAGCTGCTGGTGGGCAGTCCACCTTTTGAGAGCCCCACCCCTGCTGAGACCTACGAGCGCATTCTCAAGGTGCGATGGCCACCTGGGGGCACCTAGGGGAGGCTAGCTGGTCCCAACCCTCGACACCTAGGGTGTGTGTGTGGGGGGGGGGGGTGCCCAAAGGTTACCTTGTAGCATCCAGCAGAGTCCTTTGAGAAGATGTCAGGAAGAGGGGGAAGCGCCACCAAAGAAATTAACTGGACTCTTTCTCTTTGGCTACCTAAGGTGGACATGAGTTTCCCTCCCTTCATGCCTGCTGGGGCCCAGGACCTGATCTCCAAGCTGCTCAGATACCATCCCTTGGAGCGCATAACCCCGGCCCAGATTCTGAAGCACCCTTGGGTCCAGGCTCACTCCCGGAGGGTGTTGCCTCCCAGCACGCATATGGTTACTTGAGCCCGGGCAGCCCTGTTTCCTGGTCGGAAGGGCTGCCTGCTCTGCCGCCTCACCTGTATTTGTGTTTTATGCTGTAAGATACTCATTAATAAAAGTGGCTTGTTTTGCACCAGAGTCTGTATTCCTGAGTGAGTTGGTATGTTGGCAGGTGGGCCCTCTCCTCCTCCTCCTCTCTTTTATACTACTGTCATTTTCCCCATTCAACCATTTCTGCCCACATTGTTCAGTGGTATTGCTCACTCGCTTCACACTGTGTCAGCAGTCCCAGCTCCGGCTAGTTACATTGGCAGTCACCTCATCTCACCCCCCACCCCTGCAAGCCCCTACCTTCTCACCTAGGCTTTAGTGTCTTGAAGTAGTTTTTTTATAATTTTCTTTGTATAAGTTTTTTGTGTCCCTCATTCAGTATTTTTTTAAACTGTGGTGGGGCTATTTTAAACGGTACTGTTTCGTGTGTGTGTGTGTGTGTGTGTGTGTGTGTGTGTGTGTGACAGAGAGAAAGTCACTTTTGTTAGTATAGAGGAACCCAACTGATTTTGTTAATGTTCTTGTATTTTGCAACATAGCTAAATTATCCGACTTGTTGCAGTAGTTTTCTTCTGGAATCATGAGCGTCGTTGGGGCCTCTGTGTGGAGGGTCAGGGAGTCCTGGTGGAGGAGTGGGTTAAGCACGCAGGAGGAGACTTTCTGCGCTCGTGAAGATTTACTCTCTTGGCAGTTCACAGATCCTGTTCTACCCTGGTACTTGTGTTAGTCTGGGTAGACTAGTAAAAAATACCTCATAGACACGCATATGGATATAAGGGTACGGTTTATATGCAAGAGGAATGGGACATTGAGAAAGCATCCCAACCCAGTCCAGTTCAAAGTCATAAGTCCGATATTAGCTCATATGTCTGATACCAGTCTATAATGTCTCCTTCAGACTCACGAAGCCACAGGCCTGTGGGTGCAGAGCCCTGGTGCCGGCAGGGGTCTCCCCATAGCTCCTCGCTTCCAGGCCTCAGGGTCCATCAACAGCACCCAGTGGTGGTAGAAACAACTCAGCGCTGGCAGGGATCTCCATGTGGCTTCTCCAGCTTCAGAGGTCTGGGTCCATCAGGGCAAGGCCGTGTGGCTTCTCCGGCTGCTGCAGCTCCTCAGACGCTGCCATCTTGTCCATAATTCATCGTCTCTCAGACTAACTTCCAACAACTGGGGAGATAGCTTCTCATCTCCACAAGGGAAATTGCGTGAGATTTCCCAGAAGTCTCAGAGAAAACCATGCCCACCCGGAGGCCTCATTGGCTACTCAATGTCTATCTCCAGATAACAGGCTAGACTCCACGCCTACATCTCAATCATGAAACTAACATTAGCACATGACCGCCACAGGACTCTTGTCAGTTCTTAAACAAATCCTGTCACTGTGAGCTTTCTCTCTGAGTTCTGTGTGGCCACCACAATGAATTACAGTGATTGAAACTAGCAGGGAAGTGGAGAGTACTGTGACAATGACTGAAGTCAGATACGACGGGAGTTGGAGAGGGCCAGCATGTCGGATGTCAACCTCATAGGGTCACCAATGGGCAGCGAATGGTCATCCCCTCTCTGTCTGAAGTCAGAGGGCTGCAGGCACTACTTCAACTTTGCACCTGGGTCCTCTGAAGACCCCTTGCCCTTGTATATTATGCCCCCCAATGATGTAGTGCTTTCTGACTGTTTAGCAACTCCTCCCTGTTAGGATATAACTGGTGGGTCATCTCCTCCGAGAAGTGTCCTCTGATCTTCACCTGTCTCTCACCTGAGCTGCCTTAGGTCCCTCTTCCAGGTGCTCCTACGAGACCGAGAGGTGTCTTCCAAGAGGACAGACTCAGCACATCCAGGGCCGTTGCCTCTGTGTCCAACCCTTGATCTGGACCCTAAAGAGGACTCTTCTCTTGTTTTGTCCCTTCCCCTAGTCTCCTTTTCAAGCAGAGAGAAAGGCAAAGAAATCAGAAGCCGCCCCAGGGAGTCAGAGAGGTGCAAATACAACCATCA
>PVJH01047561.1:0-11251 GCA_004026705.1 Nesogale talazaci
TCAGGTTCTCATTTTCCCCCTCCCTCCTGAACCTTTGATGATTTATACATTATTATTATTTTGTCATATTTTATATGCCCAATGTCTCCCCTCACCCACTTTTCTGTTGCCTGTCCCTCAGGGAGGGGGTTATATGTAGATCCTTGTAATCAGTTCCCCCTTTCAACCCCACCTTCCCTCTCCCCTCCCAGTATCACCCCTCTCACCACTGGTCCTGAAGGGAATCAGCTGTCAAGTCTGAAGGGAAATTTAAAGACTGGTATCAGCCATATGGGCTAATATCAGACTTGACTTGATCGGGACTGGGCTGGGATGTTTTCTCAATATTCAATTGCGCTTATATATAAAGTTCTGTCTTATACTCTAGACATTAACAAAACAAGTGGAGTTAACCATCAGCAGAGGCATTCAAGCAGGAGCGGGACACAGCACAGGGATTTGAGCAGAGCTTTTAGCGGGGGAGAAAGCTGAGCTGTCTGCTCCTGTAGAGATGTCCAGCCCAGGACACCCTATAGTGCATTGCTGTGAATTGACTTTGGCAGTCGGTGGGTGGGTTGGCAGTGAGGCCCAGGCATTGGAACATCATAGACTGGTGACGCTTTGATTTTTAGGCCCTGAGCTATTTATTGTTGCTAATTTTTTAATTTTGCCAAGTGAGGCCTCTCACCAGAGTGCTATCTATTATTGCCACAGTCCACACCCCACACCTTAGGCATGTCGGACTCTCTCAGAGCGAGAACTGTCCTTGAAATGGAATTTGGCTCTGTAGTCAGCTCAGTGCATTAGCGTCGTGGCCAGCACTTGACTGAGGGCTGGGAAAACCGTTGTCGCAGACCAGCTCCCCTGGGCTTGGGTTAGACAGAACTGATGAGTGCCTGAGAGTTAGCGGCTCACAAGGCCCCAGGACCCAGCACCTCACTGTGCTGTCTCCCGAGGGCTTGGCAGTTCGGAAGCAGAGATCCCCCCACTCAGACGGCAGAAGAGACCTCAGGTGTCATCTGGAACCAGCCAGAGCCGAGTGAGAACAGGGAGATTTAGGCAGAGGGACTGGCCAAGCCACAAGGCCCACTTAGGTCGATCATCTCAGTCTGGAGCACCCTAGATCTGGCCCCTCGTAGATTAGTCCCTCCCGCTCGTGGTGCCACCAGCATTTGCCTGATGTCTTCGGACCCTTGGTGGTGCAGCGGTTAAGTGTTTGGCCCGTCGAGCCCACCAGCCGCTCTACAGGAAACAGACAGGATGGTCGGCTTCCGCTCAGGCGCCCTGTGTGGCGGTTCGACCCTGTCCCATGGAGTCAGAGTGGACCCATTGGGGGTGGTGGAGGGGTTTCTGCAGTGGAGCGGCCAGATAAGATTGCTCTGTCCCCACCCCCACCCCCAACTATCATGGTCCCAATTCTACCTTACAAATCCTGGAGGAGGAACACTGGTAGAGACGGGAAGTAGAAGTACAGGAACCCAGGACAGATGAACCCCTTGGGGCCAGTGGTGAGAGTGGAGTTGCCAGGTGTGGAAGGTAGGTAGGACAGAGGGAGCCAACTACAAGGTTCTACAAATAACTCCCTATCTGGAGGACAGACATCAGAGGAGTGGGCGAGGGGAGAGGTCGGGCAGTGTAAGATAGGACAGAACGATAATAATTTATAAAGGAATGAGGGTTGGTGGGGGAGGGGGGAGCAAGGACGGAGGGGAAAGGATGGGAAGCTGATATCAAGGGCCTGAGTGGAAAAGCGGATATTTGGAGAATGATAACGGCAGCAGGCATGGGAAAGTGCTTGGCACAGTCTATGTAACTATGTATCGTGAAAAGCGATGTACAAGCCCCCAGTAAAATGACATATATAAAAGACTGTTCTGCCAACCCCGGCAGGTGGGGAAGAAGGTAGAGACCATCACGATGATTTATGACTGTGAGGGGCTTGGCCTGAAGCATCTCTGGAAGCCCGCTGTGGAAGCCTATGGAGAGGTAAGGTGGCCGTCAGATGTCCAGCCATGACTGAGGGGGCGAGGGGGCGAGCTTGGGGAAGGGGCAGAAACAAGTTCTGGCCTAGCGGAAGCCAGGGGGAGGTTTCCTTCTTGGCAGAGGTCTGAGGCTGCTGCCATCAAGGTTTTGTTTTCCCAGTTTCTCTGCATGTTTGAGGAAAATTATCCGGAAACACTGAAGCGTCTCTTTGTTGTGAAAGGTAAGAAAGCTGAAAGGCAGGCGGGCCAGATTCAGAAGAGGGGAAGCTCCGGGCGCCAGAGGACAGGTTGAGATGGCAGACCCCCACCTTCCGTCATCCACTTCCCACCTTACAAAGCTTTGCTAGGTTTCCCGTCTCCTTGGGTGGCTTTGGTGGTGCAGACAGTCCAGTGCTTGGCTGCGAGCCTGCAGTTTGGTGGTTTGAGAGAATCCCAGGTCCCGGCCCTGAGCCCCCGGCCCCCACCTCCCCCGCCCTCCATGCAGTTCTACCCTGCACACCCTGAGTCTCCATGGGTTGGCATCCAAGAATGGCCCCCTTGGGGCGAGCAGTCTGGGAGATGGGAAAGCCCATCCAGCAGCCCACGGCACCGAGTAGGAAGCTGGAACTCAGCGAGTCTCCTGAGGCTAAGAGTCACGCTGGGCCTCAGAGCCTGGCTGCCCATCCAGACTCCACAGCCCTGGGGGACAAGTGGACCGACGCTGGGCCCACACCGCGGAGGGGGAGGCTCACGTCCTGTTCTGTGTTCCAGCCCCCAAGCTGTTCCCTGTGGCCTACAACCTCATCAAACCGTTCCTGAGTGAGGACACGCGTCACAAGATCATGGTCCTGGGAGGTGAGTGGCCCCGGGCGGGGCTGGCCGTGCAATCGGGATGAAGGCGCCTTGCTGGCCTGGGACAGAGCCAGGGTCTTCCTGTCCCGTGTGCCTGCTTGGGGATGCTCACGGACCTACCAGGACAGCGGGCAGCACACTGCAGCTCCCCAGCCAGACAGGGCTCTTCCGGTAGGTCCGGGTGGCTCAGAGGCAAAAGTGAACATTTTTAAAAGGCTATGCTTCAGATAATGGGGCCTGGGACCAGAGCTGGCTTTCCCGTGGGGGCCGCCAGGAGTGGCTCCATTGCACGAGCACGTCTGACGAACCGGGGCCTGCTAAGTGCTGAGGCGGGAACGACGAGGAAGAGAGCCTCTTGAGGCCTCCGGGGGAAGGGACACAGTCAGATGGGACAGTGTGACCTGGGAACTAGGAAAGCAGGGACCGCAAACTGTGTGGGAGCACCGAGGAGCAGGGCATGTCCCTTGCCTCACATAGGGAGGATGTGGTCCCTGAGCTGTCTGCTGCAGCATGAAGCAGTCTCACCCGTGGCCCTGAAGCAGCATGAAGCACACTGAGCAAGGCCCTTGGACAGCACTGAGCAAGCACGGCACGGGCAGGGTTCGGGGACTGTGAGGCAGACTCTGTCAAGAGATGAGCTGAACAAAGACCCAGAGGCAGGCCACCGAGAATCCAGGCCACCCTGCCCGCAAGCTGAGACGTGAGTGCACATGCCACTGGGGACCAGAGATGTGCTCTACCCACAGGACTGCCAGATCAGACTTTTAATTCGAGAGCTTGTACTCACAGGATCCTGAGGAATAGACCCCCAGGACCTCGGCGCCTGTGTGCATACAATGGCCATTGTCCAGGGCAGTGACGGTGGGCTAGATTGTTGAGGACAGGGACTGAGGACATCTGGAGGACAAGCAGTGGAACTCGATTGATTGGATGTGGGGAGTAGGGGAAACCGAGGAAGCTGAAAGGACTCCTGGTGTCTGGCAGGACTGAGCTGATGGCGATTCCTACGTCCAACATGTATCCTGTCCACCTGGAAGCAAAGGCTTTGCAAGCTGGACTTGAGGAGTCCGTGGGATGGGCAAAGGGTGGGAATACTGGATCCTGATGCTCTGGAGAGAACTACAGTCTGGAATTCCGGCCATTATCTGGTCTAGACAACAGGTCAGATGTTGAGGAGGAGGCAAGACATCTTGCTCACGGAAGAAGAGAGACTCGTGATGGAACCCTGGGGATGCCCTGAGCTTAAGCGCAGGCCGAGAATGAGGAACCCACCGGGGAGGCCGAGAAGAAGTGATGAAAGAGGTTGGCAGAGAAACAGGCCAAAAGCCTGGGTGTGCAGGACACAGCACACAGGGGGGCCGCGTGATGGGAAGCCCGGGAGTCAGACCAGCCCCAGGCAGCCAGGAGTGCGGTGTGCCTGCAGCAGAAGGAAGTGTGCTGGGAAGAAGGGCTGGAGGAGAATAGCGGTTCACGCAGGCCTCACACTGTCCGGAAGGTTTCTGAACCCAGACTCACTGCCGTGGGGTTGGTCCTGACTCTAGGGGACCCTCTAGGCCAGGGCAGATATGGCCGCTGTGGGTTCTGAGTCTGTGGCTCTTTCTGGGAGTAGGAAGCCCCATCATTCGCGCTGGTTTCTAACCAGGAAGACAGAAAAGCTTTCTCTCTTATCTCGAGGATGGGCAGGAAGCCACTGGTGCACGGAGTGAAGCAAGGTGAAAGTCTTTGACTTCTGGAGTCTTGACTGAGCTTTGACAGCAAGTTCTGCTTCTTGGTGTCCTGGTGACTCTTCCTGCAGGATGGGGGGATGCTTGACCGCACCTCATCTCTCCAGCTGAGTTGGAGGAAGAAAGTGAAAATTGAGCAAAAGGCATATGTGGGTTTTTTTTCTGCTGCTACCGCCCACCATGTCATGCGACGGCTTGGTTTCCTGGCAGCAGAACTGTGTAGAAGGTTCCGTCTGTTCCCCCACCCACACGCTTTCAACCGATCCGGGCTTGGGCCGAGAAGGTGCAGATTCTTCAACAGAGGAGGGAGGAAATTCACTTTGAGGCAGGCCTTGGAGCTCTACAGCACACCTTTACCCCCCACCCCCCACCCCGAGACCACGAGACACCGTGTTCCCAGGGTAGCGTGAGCTGTCTGGTCACGTCCATCTGAAAGTGTAGAGACCCTGCACGGACTCTCTTGGTTCCCAGCCAGGGGAGGGACAGCGAACCCGGGGCTGGGCCTCGGACCTTTAGCTGCTGCCTATAGAGAGTCCCATGAGTCCTGGTGTCAACAGGCTGCACATGGCTGGGGTTTGCTTCATAATCTGGGTCGGTGCTCCTCCCTGGTATTCTGGAGTCAGACTTTTCTGGTTAGGAAGAAGCTTGCTTAGAAAAAGAACAAGGGGCATCTTTGGCCGCCTGACTGCCCGGAGCAACAGAAGCAGAAGTGAAGGAGGTGTGGGGGTTGGGGAGCCAAGGGCAGCCACGTGAGAGGGTCCACCACAGGGATGGCCACAGGGATGGCTGAGAACCACGTGTGGCCTCACATGGAACGCCAGACCCTCTGGACGGGAATGCCCTTCTTTACCTTGCTGGCACTGCAAGTGCCTGTCTCACGTTCCTGGGCATGAGACGGCACCCCCGTACTGTGGGGGTACTCCGCTGTTTACAAACCCGCTCCTTCAATCCCATAACCCTGCAGGGCAAGGGGGGGATTGGGTCCTCGTCTTAGCTAGGTTCAGAAAGAAAGGATTTCTGGACCAAAGAAATCCATACCTGTGGGTCACACAGCTGGTCAGAGGCAGGGAGGACAGTGATGTGGGACTCTTAACGTCCTGTCCTCTGGTAATGCTATGTGCTCAGCCCATCCCTCCTGCAGTGTGTGTGTGTGTGTGTGTGTGTGTGTGTGTGTACACACGAGGGGCAGCGAGGTGTGGACTGTGAAGTCTTGCCTGATGGCGACACATTTCTCTCCCTCTTTCCCTCTCCCTTTCCAGCAAACTGGAAAGAGGTTTTACTGAAACATATCAGTCCGGACCAGCTGCCTGTGGAGTATGGGGGCACCATGACTGACCCCGACGGGAACCCCAAGTGCAAATCCAAGGTACGGGCCTCCCAGGGGGGCTGGAGGTGAACAGGAAGAGAGGCGGAGCCCCACGTTCCAGCTGACTCCCCGCCCTGCTTCCAGATCAACTACGGGGGCGACATCCCCAAGAAGTACTATGTGCGAGACCAGGTGAAGCAGCAATACGAGCACACTGTGCAAATTGCCCGTGGTTCCTCCCACCAAGTGGAGTACGAAATCCTCTTCCCGGGCTGTGTCCTCAGGTAGGCCGCGACTTCCGGGACGCCCGCGCCTGCGGGTGGCCCCCGGGGTGGGAGAAGGCCCGCTGCCACGACCCCAGCCAGGGCGCAGGCCGAAGGATGGCACCTCCGTGACCCGTGGACAAACCCCGCAGGTGGCAGTTTGCGTCGGACGGCGCCGACATCGGCTTCGGGATCTTCCTGAAGACCAAGATGGGGGAGCGGCAGCGGGCGGGCGAGATGACCGAGGTGCTGGCCAACCAGCGCTGCAACGCCCACATGGTGCCCGAGGACGGGACTCTGACCTGCAGCGAACCGGGCATCTGTGAGTATCCGTCGTGGCAATGCCCTGGGCGCCTCGCCCTGCCTCCAGGGGCCCCTCTTCCTCCAAGGCTGGAGGCTGGAGGATCTCTGGCCCTGAGGGCTGCAAGTCCCGCCCCGCGCGGCCAGCTCACCTCTCTCCTTGCACACAGGAGGGGAGGGGACAGAGGCTTGAAGTGAGACTGGTTCTGGGCAGGGCAGGGCTCTGGTCCCCGGGTTCTCAGGTCCCGGCCGGTCACCGGGACCCACAAAGCCTGCTCTCTGCCCCAGGGCAGCCAGGGTCTGTGACTACGGCGAGACATTTCTTGAGGATGTAACTTTTCCAGAAGCCAAAGAGGCAAGACCAGTTGGGTGGTGTTGGTGAGCGCAGTGGTCCAGAGCTCAGCCTGAGTGTCTCTCAGCTCCACAGAGGCCACAAAGTAAACAGGCCACAGACATTTTATACCAGAGAAGGAAGAATGGCAAAAATCCCACACAAGCCAAAAGCCCCAGACCCCCAACAACCCAAGTTCAATGTCACCAAGTCAATATTGATCCAAACTGACAAAGCGAGGACAGACAAAGTAGATGGCTCTTATGGGTTTCTGATTCTTATACCTTTTTTTGTTTGTTTGTTTTTTTGGGCATCACTGCCCTCTGGTGGTGGCAGTGGGAGGCCCAGCCTTTGCTCCTGTGGAGCTGGAATCGAACCTCCATCCCAGTGGGCCGCAGTCTCGCGCACAACCACTGCGCCACCGGGGCTCAGCCCACACCTTATTTTTTTTTTAAGTCATTTTATTGGGGGCTCATACATCGTTTTTCACAAGACATAAATAAGCATACTGTGTCAAGCACCCTCACATGTCCACTTCTATTATCATTCTCCGATCGTCCACCTTTTCCCTTGAGCCCCGAGTATCAGCTTTTGCATCCCTTCCCCTCTTCCCCTGCTCTCTCCTCCCCACCAACCCTCAATACTTTATACATTGCTATTGTTCTGTTCTTACACCTTTTTTTTTTTCGTTTTTTAGGCATCACTGCCCTCTGGTGGTGGGAGTAGGAGGCCCAACCTTTGCTCCTGTGGAGCTGGAATTGAACCTCCATCCCAGTGGGCCGCAGGCCCGCGCACAACCACCTTACACCTTCTTTATGGGAGGAGAGGGAGGGCCTCAGGTTTCTCTCAGAGCGGCTGGTGGGTTTGAACAGTTCACCTTGCCGCTAGCAGCCCAGTGAACCACCCACTCCGTAGGCGAAAAGATACGCAGCCTTCATGGCTTTTCAGCGTCTTTTATAATTCCCTTTGACTCAGCCATCCACAGGGACATTTGTACAGTGGCCCAAGACATGGGCACGAGATGTTCCCGGCAGTTTGGGAAACTGGCAATAGACCATCAACCCAGACCAAAGTCGCTGCCGTGGGCTCATGGCGCCCCCCGGTGGGTTTCCCAGACTATGACTGTGCGCAGGAGTGGAAAGCCCAGTCTTTCTCCCAAGGCACTGCTGGTGGTTTCAAACTGCTGGCCGTACAGTCATTGCCCAACGTGTAACCACTATCCCACCCAGACTCCTATGGCAAAAACCAGAAGCCTTGTCAAAGAATAGTCTTGTCAAAGAACTTGGGGCTGAGCCCCGGTGGCGTAGTGGTTGTGCGCGGGACTGCGGCCCACCGGGATGGAGGTTCAATTCCATCAGCGGCTCCACAGGAGCAAAGGCTGGGCCTCCTACTCCCACCATCAGAGGGCAGTGATGCCAAAAGCAAAAAAGAAAAAGAAATCATGGTCCGCACAGTGGGACACCGCAAGCCTGTCCATGCGAGGAACTGGCTTGTAAGACGTCCGAGAACCGGGAGGCAAGGCATGCTTCAGGGAGTGTATAGGTGTATTCACGTGGGTAAGACACAAACACACAACAGCAATCAGCAAGCACAAAGCCACAGCAAAGAGTGCCGGGAGCGCTCTGCTGATTCCAACCGGGGTTAACTCTGGGGTGGGAGCAAGCTTAATGGGAGGGGATCTTCAGTTTTCCACACTCTTCCTAGAAATAGGACACTTTTCACACGCGCCATGGACAAGCAGAGAACACTCCCAAACACCTGTTCCTCCCTGCCCATCTGGCTCTTCAGCTTGCCCTCTCTCCGGTCCAAGAAGTGGTTAGAGTGGCGGGAGCCAGCCAGCCACGCTGCTGGGCGAGGACATGGCCGTCTCCCCCTACAGAGATAAAATCCCAAACCAAAGGCACTGCCGTTCTGACTCCAGAGACCCCACAGGCTACGGCAGAAGCGCCCTTCGCTGGGGTTGGGAATCTTGTGGGAGCAGCTGGCGGGTTTGAAGTGCTGCGCTTGTGCTGGAGCACCCAACAGTCCCGGAGACCTTGTGGGGCAGTTCCACTCTGTTCTCGAAGGCCACTTTACCGGGGGACATCAAAGAGCTTACGAAAGAATGGGATGGAGGGCTGAGCCCCGGTGGCATAGTGGTTGAGTGCGTGACTGAGGTCCACTGGCTTGGCGGTTCAAATCCAGCAGCAGCTCTCCAGGAGCAAGGCTGGGCCTCCCACTCCCACCAGAGAGCAGGGATGCCCCCCCCAAAAAAATAGGATGGAAAGATAGTGGTATTTTTTGGGGGGGGGGATCAACTTTTGGGAGCTCCCAAGGGTTTCAGAATGGATTCCATGGCCGTGAGTTGAAGTTGGATCAGGGCCAAGGGGCCATGTGCCAAAAATCACTGAGCCCATGGGCTTATCAGACTTGCTTGTAGGCAAGTGCCCTCCCCACCCCCTCCCACCTTCCCCCACCCCCAGCTTCAGGCTCCTGTGTCGGTAAACGGAAGATGGAGTTCTCTGCCCCACGGGAGTGCGTTGCCGAGGTGTGACCAGAAGGAAAGCACCTAGTATGAGGCACAGCATGTAGGAAACACTCACTACGCTGTTGATATTATGAGTAGCAGGGCAAAGTGGGGATGGGGAGGGGTGGGGAGCAGGAGTGGGGTACCAGCCTGCCCCTGAGACAGTGCTGGGTGATGGGGAAGCCAGGGCCCTGTTTCCATGGCAGCAGCCCCAAGAGATGTGAGCTGGCCGCACAGATGTCTGTCTACACCTCACCCACCTTAGCTCCTGCCTCCTCGCCCACATCCCTGGCAACTTTTCGTCTCTCCTGCCCCCTCCTCCCAGCTGCTCTGTGCTAGAGTGTCTCCCCCCAGGGAGGGAGGATGCTCTGGTTAGTGAGTAGCTGGCTCTGCTGAGAGGTGTGTACCTGGCGGGCCTCTTGTGTGCTTCAGCGAGAACCTTACCTCCCCCCACCCCCACCCCCCAGACCACAGTGCCCTTGGAAATAGCCGCTCAGATTTTCTCTTTCATGGAAGGGGAAGCTGGAGTCAAGATAGAGAAGGGGTGACTTTTCCCCAAAAGTAGCTTTGGGTGTCTATGCCCAAAGAAGATGCTAGAGAATGCAAGAACCCCAGCCCTGGAGATGAACAGGAGAGAATTGGGTCCAGAATCACATAGCCACCCTCCCTATCATCTGGCACCCCTGGGTCCTCACTCTCAATCAGGAGGCTTTCCTTTGCAAATCCCCAGTTTCCTTCAGCTCCTCTTGGCTGCATTCCCAACAGGAACCTGGATCAGCCTGCGGGGCCCTGATCAGCTTGTTTCTCTGCCCCTGGAGAAGCCCTCGCAGCCACTCACCCTTCCCAGGTGGAAAGACAATACGCCGGGCTTAGTTAGCCCCAGCCCGGGGCGAACTCGCCTGACAGGGAACTAACTGGTCTGCCCCATAGGGTGGAACATAACCAGCCCAGTGGGGAAATTTAAATTCCCAATCGTCAGAGCACGCGAACCCCCAGCCCCAGGCCTCCTGCCCTGAACTAAAACCCAGCCCAAACCCACTGCCATCCAGTCGGTTCGGACCCTGAGAGACCCTGTGGATCTGGGCAGAACTGCGCCTATGGGTTTCCCAGGCTGTAAAACTCTATGGGAGCAGACAGCCTCATCCTCTTCCTGAGGAGCAGCTTGTGGGTTAGAACTGCTGACCTTACGGTTAGCGGCTCCACATGTAATCCTCTCTGCCACCAGGGCTCCTTGGACACTAACTTACTGGGGGATACATTGTTTCACTCAATTTGAAGTACTCATTGTTGCACTCAACATGAAGTATACATTGTTTTCACTCAACATGAAGTATACAATGTTTTCACTCAATTTACTGAGGGCTACTAAGTGTGGACCACCCTAGGGGGGGTATAGAAGCTCTTTGAAAAGGCATCTCTAAATATTGAATTAGATCTTGCTTCTTTCCTCCTTACAGTGGACTAGAGCAGAAGTTCTTAGTCCGAGGTATGTGGGACCCAGAGGCCCCCAACCCCCACTTCCCTCCTCAGCAGTGTCTCTATAGACTACACGCTCCTCTTTCATAACAAATCCAACATAAGATACGAAGAATCAATATAATACATGTAATATTAAGAAAAATAACAACCGTATACTTAGAAGGAAATGGTGTTCTTTTTTTTCCAATGCGCCTCTTCAGATTGGCGCACATCCCCTGGGGGTCCACCATGGGCTCAGGGATCTGCTACGGTTCCATCAGCTTTTCAAGCAGTTCCCTCCTTGCCATCGAGTCGATGGCCACTCGCAGAGACCCTACAGGACAGGGTAGGACTGCCCTTTGTCAGGGTTCAAGACTGTGACTGTGCAGGGGTAGAAAGTCCTGTCCTTTTCCCTCCAAGTGGCTGGTAGTGCATAACCATCAGGTCTCAGTCCCCTCCAAACACTAAGAAACCTGAGATGGAAGGATCTGTGGGGCCCCCCAAGTGCTGTGCCTCAGCGTAAGTCTGTTCCTTATTTGGAAGGGTAATAGATTTAAGACAGAGCCATTTC
>PVJH01047562.1:0-11248 GCA_004026705.1 Nesogale talazaci
TTGGCAACAAGTATTTGTAATCCTAAATTAACATTGAGCCTCACTCATCCCCACAAATTATTTAGCAACCCTATGTTAATTCAGTGTTGAGCACTGTCATTATTATGAATATGAAGATATGACTTATCTTTGAGACAGCTCTTTCTTTTATTAATTTTTCATTTTTCTGCAATCATTTTACATTGGTTTTGCTAACTGTACTTATTCACTACACTGCTCTTCAGTGGTCTCCATTCTTTCTGCTTGCTCTACTCTCCAGTAGCCTCAGTTCTAAAATTTTAAACAGTTAAATGTATCATATAAATATAAACAGGTAAATCTATCATATAATCTCAATTCTAATTTTTTCCTTCTAAAAATCACCTCCCACTCCAGTTTTGATTGGCATCTATTACCAAAGAAGGTGCTTTCCTCAGACTTTTTTCCTTCCCTCTCTTCCTCCCTCCTCTCTGAGGAGCTTTTATTCTATCCCTTACATGCTGAAGAGAAAGAAATTTTGAAAGGAATGTCTTCTTAGGAGATGTATGCTTAAATGTTTATGAAAGTTATAAATAATCTTCTAGACAGCTGTTCAATTTCATAGTTCTACCAGTAGTTTATATACATGTTCTACTTGTGCCAGATCTTTCCCAGATCTTTATATTGTCACGTTTTTTAACAGTTTTTAGCACTTTACCCACATATCTTATAATTCAATCGTATCAAGAAGAGTTGTACAATTATCACCATAGTCAATTCTACAACAGGTTCTTCTTCCTTGTACTCATTGTTATTCATGCAATTATATTTTCTTAATTTTGGAAAAGATGTACACAACAAAACATTCTCCGATTCCACAATGTCTGTGTCTCTAGACCAGTGCCATTAAAACGTGTGTAACAGTAGCTCATTGAAACTTTAATTCATATTGATCTAGTAACTAATGATGTTGATCTACTTTTTTAATTTATTTTTTAGTTGATCTACTTTTAAAGGGCTTATTTGTTATCCTTGTAGATTATTTGCTGTCTATTCAAATTAACTACCATTTAAATATTTTCTTATTAATGAATTTTGAGAATGTTTCTTGTGAAAGTATATTATTGTAATTGTTATGTGTCATCAAGTAGGTTCTGGCTTATATCGAACCTATATACAAAACAAATAAGTAGCAACACCACCCAGTCCTAGGCTATCCTCACAAGCACTATGTCTCATTCCATGACGCTGCCATGGTGTCGATCCATCTCCTCTGTGTTACCAAGTAGGATATTCTTTCCAAGGGACTGATCTTTCATGCTAATAGATTTAATGTACTTGAGAAATGTTCACTTCTAAGGAGCATGCTGTCTGTACTTCTTCAAAGACAGATTTGTTCGTTCTTTGGTAATTCGTGGTATTTCTATTACCCTTCACCAGCACCATAAATCAAATGCATCGGCATTCCTTAAGTCTTCTTTATTCAATACCCAAATTTCATTTGCATATGAGGAGAACGAAAGTACCTTAGGTTGATCAGGCATATCAATCCTCAAATTAACGCCCTTGCTTTTCAACACTTTGACTAGTTCCTGGCAGAAAATGTGTGCAATGCAACCAGGGTTTTTTTTTATGTTTTCACTTCTGCCTCCTTGAGCATTGACTATGAATCCAAACAAGGTGAAATCCTTGAAAAGCACTTTTCTGTTTATCATGGCATTGTCTATTTTTTCAGCTCTACATTTTGATTTACTTTACATTGGGTTGTAATCCATATTGAAGGCTGTACAATGGGTTTATCCTCTAAAAACAATTTTTTTCAAAACTAATTTTTGAAAAATTTTGATTAAGTTATATTGCAAAACTAACTTATCACCTTCAAGGTCCTCTCCACTATACTAAATATACTTGGCAAGTCTGTGATTCCATGCTTGGAAGCATTTTTCAAACTCATCTGTTTGGATGGCTGACAGAAGCTCACTCATTTTTTCCTTCACCTCATCTACAGAGTCATAATGCCATCTTTTCATGTCCCTCTTCATTCACCCAAACAAAAATAAGTCACACATTGCAAGGCCAGGTGAACAAGGTGTGTGAAGCAAGAGAAGCATGCTGTTTTTTTTTGTTTTGTTTTTTTGCCCCAAACTGGTTTACTGAGATGTCTCTGTGAGCAGGTGCATTGTGGTGGTGGCAAAAGCATTTGTCTGCCACAAATCAGGCCTTCTTTGTCACACACTGTTATGTAATCTTTTCAACCCTCTAAATGGAAAGCTTGATTAATAATCTAACCTGGTGGAACTAAGTCCAAATTCAACATTTCCATCCATTGAGAGATACACAGAATGAGGTTTCTCATCAATCAACATTTCACCTTTTTTGAAAGGAGGTAAATACACACATACACTTGAGTTTGTCCCATAGCACTGACCTTGAAAGCTGGTTTCAAAATAACAGCAGTTTCTGTGGCATTTTTCCTGAGCAAGACACAAAATTTCAAAGCTACATGCTGTTTCTTAAGTCAGGCATCACAAAACAACAAGGTTTGAGTGAAATTGCTTTCACCAAAAAATTAATTCTGACCTAAGAGAACTTTCAAAAGTGATGCCACTGGCTACACTAACTCATAGCAAGTTGTTCGATGTTTGCCTAATAAGAAAGTTCTGCTCCACCCACAAAAATTCCATTTATGGAGGGTACTTCCTCATATTCCTCAATGTTTATTAGCAAGTGCTTCAAATCCACTTCACTTTCAATAAGCAAAGTTGTATCCCGTGCTGCTTCTCAATTCAGACTAGACCAGAACATGTACACAGGTGTTAATAAGAGATGGAAACTTAGAGCACACAGAATCCTGGAACAGAAGTGGGAATAGTAATATCAAAGGGTTGAGGGAAGAAGGGGAGAGGAAGGGAGAAAGGGGGAACTGATTGCAATGATTGACACATAGCCATACACTCTTCTACAGGAGAAAGAACAGAAAACGTGGACTAAGGGAGACAATGGTCAGTGTGAGAGGTGAAAATAATAACAATGTACAATCTATCAGGGGGTCATGAGGTTGGGGGAAGGAGGGGGCAAAGAGGAGCTGATATCAAGTGGTCAATAGAGAGTAAATGTCTAGAAAATAATGAAGGCAAGATATGTTCAATCTTGCCTGATTCAATCAATGTATGGATTGTGATAAGAGTTGAATGCACCCCCAATAAAATAATTTTAAGTTGTATCATTTGAATATTACAGATTCTGAATAAACTTTCCTCCAATCCCAATGTTGTGTTCATCCTAATATAGTTTAGTTTGTTTGTATATTTACTCTTCATACAGAATAAGTATGGTGAGAGCCTTTAGCCTTGACAAACTGTATCTGTACATTGGTACAGATATGAGCTCTTTGATACACAGAATCCAGGACAGATAAACTCCTAAGGGACAACAGTGAGAGTAGCAATGCCATGAGGGTAGGGGCAAGGTGAGGGGAGAAGAGGAACCAATCTTAAAGATTAACGTATACCACCCACACCTAGGGAGATGAATAAAAGAAATGGGGGTGAAGTCAGACAACAATGTAAGATATGAGAATATAATAATTCAAAATTTATCAAGAGTTCATGAGGGTAGAAGACGGTGAGGAGAAGCTGATACCAACAGCTCAAATAGAAAGAAAATGTTTTTAATATTATGATGCAACATATGTACAAATGTGTTGGATACAATTGATGTGTGGATTGCTATAAGAGTTGAAAAAGTCCCCAAAAATTATTTCTAAAAAGGAAAATAAGATAGAAATAAAATAAAAAAGATAATCTGGAAACAGTTTTATTTTTATCATTTATGTTTTAAATAGCTAATTGTTTTGGATTATTCTTGGGTCATATTGTTTTTAGTAATATCTCATTCATTATGTTCAACCATAATGTTTCTGGAGATTTTTTTCTCCTCCCTTTATTTTAATACTCATTAAAAGTAAACTCCATAAAGACCCTGATTTACTTTTTCTCAAGGACAATCTCAGTCCATAAATACTCAAGCTCTGCACTTCAAAGGGCTCTCCTGTTGTGCATCTGTCCCACCATTAAAGATGTAACACCCCTGGAAAAGCCATTTAATTCAACTACTTCAAAATTATGTTAAGCAAGCTACTCATCCATGCTCATTTATTAGAACACGGGGTTACTCAAAACTTAGCATTACATAAAAGTCATATAGTGATTTGGGACCAGACAACAAACTGGTAACACCTGCCCACAGCATTTGCCAAAACAAAATACTCTATTCAAACTTTATGGAGCATATCCCTGAGGCCTCTACTGTTCTTTGCTACTTAAACAAATTAAAAAGGCTTTTACACAAACATTGGGCTTGCTTTCGTGCCTACCACTATCTCATTTTCAGAGAGGAGGTGACACATTCAAGGTCAGAAAATACATCAGTACATAAGCTTAACTTGCCATTTATTTGTATGATTTTTATTTTATTTTGTTTTCTATTGCAAGAAATTTATTCTTTTGATTGGGTTACTTAAAGTATTTATTCTTTTAAGATGCCACTTAAATGTAATAGTACCAGCATCTGTCAGAATTTTATTAAGATATACTTTTTGATAGTTGGAGCATGGGGAGGAAGCATTAAATAGATAGAGGAAAGGTATGTGTTTCATCGGTGCTATACTGCACACTGACTTATTTCTCTCTTCCTTGTGACCCTTCTGTAATGGGATGTTCAATTGTCTACAGATGGATTTGCATCTCCACTCTCCACTCCCATTAACATTGGTATGCTTTTGTTCTGGGTCTTAAAGGCCTGATTTATGAGCCCATCAAAACTTTATGATCACACATGCTGGTGTGCTTTTTCCATGTGGGTTTTATTACTTCTCAGCTAGATGGTCATTTGTTTATCTTCAAGCATTTAAGACCCCATACACTTTATTTTTTGATGACTGGGCACCATTAACTTTCTTCATCACATTTGCTTACGCACCTATTTTGTCTTCAGCGATCCTGTCAAGAAGATGAGTATCACAGAATGCCAGATTGTTGAAACAAAATGCTTTTATGTTGAGGGAGAACTTTAGTATAGACTCAATGTCCATCTGCTACCTTAGTTATTAACAGAGAGATCTAAATGCATAGATCTATTTCCCTACCTTTATAAAATATATTTTCATCTGTTCATGCCTGTATTTAGACCTCTAAAATTGCCCTGTGCCTCCCAATTCTTTCTCCTATTTGCTTTTGCTTTTCTCTTGTCCCCCTATCATGTTGCTCCCTTCCACTATCATGACCACAGTTCTACCTTACACATATGATTGAACCAGGCTGCTCCAGGTAAGGGAATCCAAGACAGATAATAATGAGAATAGAGATATCAGGAAGATAAAGAGAAGGTAGGGGGACAAAAGGAGACTCAATCAGAAGGACTGATATAAAACCCCCTCCCAGGGGGACGAACAGCAGAAAAGTGGATGAAGGAAGACAGTGGACAGTGTAATATATGAAAAATAGCAATCTATAAATTATCAAGGGATGAGGAGGAAGGGAGGGGAAGGGAGGGGAAAATGAGGAACTGAAATTATGGGCTGAAGTAGAAAGAAAGGGTTTTGAAAGTGTTGATGGCAACACATGTACAATTGTGCTTGACACATGGATGAATGTATGGACTGTGATAAGAGCCCACAATAAAAATATTAATATCAAAAGAAAGACATAAAAACATTTTCCTCTTTAACAAAAAACAAAAAGATTATACTTTTAAAAAAGAGTCTTTTTGCTTTTAACTTTTATTTTGAATTATGTAAAAGCTGAAATGACAGATAATAATTTTACACTCAATTTTGTGTACATATTCTATTTCTTTTTATTAATTTTATGCCCTCAATTAGCTTTGATCCTCCCAATATAATCCTCTATCAGTCCACCCTACCTCCATTTCTCCTTCTTTTATAAACTTTCTCTAATTTGTCCTTGGGTAAATTCTATCCCCTCGATCTCAAAAGGATTATTATAAAATATTCTCACATCAGTGCTGTTATTATTCCCCTTAGAGACCCAGATATTTTCTGGTTGAATATTGAGCCAAGGGAATGATCAGTTCCAGATTAAGAGCTACAGTCAGCACATCCTGCTGTCTCTACTTGAGTCGCAACACTTGTGTGGCAATCATGTACTCTTGTGTCAATTTCATGATTGGGAGTGGAGGGTGGAGGCTATCTTGTCAATCTGTAGATGGCTAATGAGACCTCTGTGTGGCAGTGCTTTCTCCTGAGATTCTGGGAAATCTTGAAGTATTTTCCAAGTGGAGGTGAGAGACAAAAGTCAGTCCTGGGAAGACACATTGCTACTGACAAGACAACATGGAAGCATGATGATAGACCCTGAATCCTAGAAACTGGAGGAGCCGAAGGAGACACCACATGAGCTTACCCTGATGGAACCAGACTTCTGAAGCTGACATAGAGACTCCTGCCGGTTCTGAGATGCTGGAGAAGCTACAGAGAGGCCTCTGCCAGTGCTAAGATGCTTCTACCACCATGGATGCACAAGACTCTGCACCTATTGGCTAGTGATTATCCTGGCATCATTGCATGTGCCTCATGAATCTGAAGAAGACTTTATAGACTGGTATTAGTCATATGGATTAATCAGACTTGTGGGCTTGAACTGGATTTGTTTGGGATGTTTTCTCAAAGTTCCATTCCTCTTGAATATAAACCTCTCCTTTATATACATATGTGTGTTTATGAATTTGTTTCTCTAGTCTACCCAGACTAATGCAACTAGTCTGCTTGATGAGTTTGAGCTTTTCTCCATGTCTTTCTCCTCTTTGAAGAACCTTTTTATTTCTTCTCTTTCAGAGATAATAGTACCTAGATCCCAGTTAGTTCTGCTTCGGGGTTCAGAAATTGATCTTTACATGGTCCATAAGTCCATTGGCCTAGTGATTCCTTGTATCTTTAATTTTCCTTACTCTTTTTACCTCTAGACAGGAAGATATCAATAGTCTCTCCTTAGAGGACTGTGCAGGAGTTAACTCCACAAAATTTTGTGTACTTTGCTAGGCCAATTTACCTTCATGTCTCATAAACCCTTATTCCTCCAATGTGCTTTGATTATGTACAAAAGTTTTCATAATTTTGCTCTCTCTATGCTCCATCACATCCATGGACATAGTTGTAAAAAGGTAAATGCAAATACATATATATGTATATATATATATATTTATTTATTTATCAATCTCCATTCCATACCTACTCATCTTTTTATATGCCTGTCATATTTTTGTCCAGAGACATTGTGGTGCAGATTCATGTGTATTTAATTGACGTTTGTATATTACTGTTTCAAAGACACTTGCCACCATTCTTCTGTTGTGTGTGATAGAGAGTGTCAATTTGTGTTCATTGCTCATGTAGCACAGTAGGGGACTGATTGCTGGTGCTGATTGCTGGTGCACTATTGATGATCAAGTGATATGGAGCATAGGTGCCTCTTGCCAAGTAGGTGAGTAGCTAAGGGTATGACTGTGGCTAGCAATCAGGTGGGACCTAAATAAATAAACAAACAAACAAATAAACACAAGTAACTTAATAACTATAATAAAAAGAAAGAAAAATGAAATAAGGAAGATAAAAAAGAAAAAAACGAAACAAGAAAATATAGTAAGCAAACTAGATTGTGGGAAAGAGAATAATAAAAGAAAATAGTAATGAAAGAATTAAGAGAAAAGACAAAAGAAATAGAAGAAAGCATATAAAGAAGGTAAGGGAACGAAAAGGAAAAAAACAACATCAAAAAGATCAAAGAGAAAATTATGGGGTGAAGGTCCAGGACCCTCAGGACCCCCAGGACTTCTGCCAGGCAAAGAGGAGGCGGGATTATGTAGTGGGCAAGCACATCACCAGCCACTTAGGGTGAGCCTGGGGGCAGGTCAGACTCCTGATGACCAACAGTGTAAGGAGAGCAATGAGAGACTCCACCTCGCTGGTATCTCGCAGCCACTGCCTCCATGGTATGCAGTGTGCGGAAGTTTAAAAGGAAGTGTTGGATCAGGCTAGCTGACAATTCACCATCTGTCCCCCAGCTGGGTGTTTTGTCCAGTTTCTAACCCTAACCAGTATACATACACTTCCTTATCATTGCCTCTAAAGCTCAGATTTGAGGAGCATCATCAGTATCTGTTTCAACTGGTCTCCCATGTCTTTGTTGTAGAGGGTCTGTGTGCAGTTCTTAGCCTGGTGTTTCAAACAGCCATAACCTTGGTAGGTTATATCCAAAAAATGTCTTATTGTATCTTTCATCTGAATGCTTGCCATAAATTACTATTTAACCTTAAATTTAAATTTCCACTGAATTTTGTCTTATAAAAAAGAGATATTGAATATATCCTGTATTTGGCTTAAAGATCATATCGTGTAATATACAATCCAAGCAAAGCCGTTGCCTGTAAGACAATTTATGACTGGTAGCAACCCAAGAGGATAGAGTAAAACTGCTCCACAGCGTTTCCTAGGCTGTCACAGGGGTTTACGGAATCAGACTACCTCCTCTTTGTTTCCATGGAGAATCTAGTGGATTGGAATGAGTCTGTTAGCAGACCACTGCCGAAACCGCTGTGCATCCAGGGCTGCATTGCATGATCATGTTTTGTAAAATTTTGAGAAGCTACCCTTACTTGGATCTCAATACCAAACATTCAAAATTTGCCTCTGTAAAGTAGATTTTTAAACATTGTTTTGAAAGATATGAGTAGTTATGTATACACTTATGTTTCCTTTTAGTATAGAATAAAAGAAACACAAAATCAAATTTGCATTGAAAATGCTTGCATTTATTATTCTGTTCTAATTATCACTTTCAGTCTTCTGAAAGGCATCCTGCATATGCGTTAACAATTTTTACACCAACTGTTCTATTTTATGTGGATTTCTTTTGCAAGTTTCCTTAAATTCTTCTTAGAAATAGAAAAGCTGTAAGCAAATGAAATTATTTTAAAAATCAATTCTTATTGAGAGCTATTTATATTTCATTAACATTTTCTCAACATTCTTAGTTGAAAATCAAGATTATTTTTACTTGAGCTGATTTTGCATTTTCATTTCCAAAAAAAAGAAGAGGATTGAATAGTGTAACTCATGTTTGTGTGCCAAACCGACACCAAAGAAAGTATGGTCAGGAGAAAAATAAAAGGCAAATAAAAGGCATTTTCTTATATTTAGCACATTATTGTGCTGATGCCCTGTATCAAGCATTGCTTATTACTTTGGGTTAATATCAGTAAACAAGAAAAATGTAGATTATGACATTCATAGAATTTATATCTAGCTGAAATATAAGCAGCAGTTAAGACCCAATGCCAGAGTTAACTCTAACTCATGAATATCCCACGTGTATCAGATTAAAGCTGTGTTTCAGATCATACTCAGTGACAGTATGTAAAATACTAGGACACCAGGACTTCCTTCTGAGACACAGTTTTTGAACCCCTAACCTCTTAATTAGAAGCTGAGCACATTGTTTGTACTACTCAAGCATACCTCTTGGGTAAATATAAGAAATATAGGCAACTATAGTATGTTCTAAAAAAAAGAAAGACTATACTGTTAATTAACACATTAAAGACTGGGTATTTTAAAATCAAGAAGTTAAAAAATCAAGCAACCTAATCAATGTGAAGGGGTGGGGAAGTAGTGGAGATCCAAAATCTGCTGCAACTTAGCATATTAAAGACCAGATAAACCCGGGATCCATCCACAATGTGTTAACAGCAACAAAGATATTTGCTCATTTCATCATCTCTGTCATCTGTTTACATTGGCTTTTATTTGGGGGTGTTCTTTTTCCTGCTTGAGTGTCATACTCGTATAGTTATACTTCTTTAAAGCTAAGTTTATATTACATATCATACATAAATCCAAAAAAAATTCCACTGGATTTTTGTTGTACTGTTTTAAAGGTAATTATCATGTGTGGCATATACAGTAGTTAACTTACTTTGATCCTTTAGAACTTTCCTTTGAAGCTTTGACAGCCTGGGTTCAGAGGAACCTTTATGCTAGGGATTTTTACTCCAATTGTAAAGGTATCTAAGAGCCCTGATGGCATAGTTATGCATAGATATGCTTACCACTGAATCAGCGATTCTCACCACTTAGCCGGAGGAAGATGAAGCTGGTTACTCTTCTCAAGATTGAAAGTCTCAGAATCCAGGGCTATAGTTCTTAGTCAAGGGTCCTAAGAGTTGGAACAACTCAAGGGCTGTCAGTTTGATTTCTCATTTGGACAAAGACCATTCCCTTCTGAAGACTGCTCAATGGTTCTTATACTTTGAGAACTTTCTTCTAATTCAGCAAGTGGAAGCATGTAGTGTTAGCCACACTTGGAGAGTTTTAGAAATGCCTTCTGGTGCTCACTTCTTTGCCTCAAGGAGTCTTTGCTTCTCTGCAGTCTTTCTCATTCAAAGGTCCAAAGGATTGATTCTCTCTGTAGATGGCTGACATTTTATCTTTATACTGTCAACCTCCTCTTTACTTTTAAGCTTCACAAATGTAGTCATTCCACATCCTTATACACCAGTGTCTTCAATCCAACAAGATGATCATATCCCCCCATCACTGAATCCATTCTCTTTCATGATTCCATTCTCTGCCTTTCCCTTGGAAACTGTCCTCTGAGAGTAAGAAGTTAGAATGTAAGTGTTTGACTGCCTATTCTCTCTGGAATCACATTCCTGTATAATGTACCACCAAATGTTTGAAAACAGTTGCTTCATAGATTTTTCCCCCAACTGTAAAATTGTTCACAAAAAAGAACTCCTATCAAGGCTGATTGTAAAGGCAGAAGTCCTTTAAAATTTTCAATGTAGCTGTTTGTAGAACTTTTAATGTAAACTTAATTTTTAAGGCAATTGAAATAGGAAGTTCCATTTTTTCCAATATTCTTTGACATTTTTAGTCCTTTATGATTTGCCAACATGAGCAAGTAGTATCTTAGGATATTATTGTTGGAGGAATTTTATTTTTATTTGTGCTGAAAATCATCTTGATGACAAATGTGAACATAAATGCTATTATGTGATTTTTATATGCCATATAACTTTGCATTTTCATTTGAACTTCATGAAAATAAGCTTAAGGGGAGCATTATCTCTCAAGTTAAAAAAGGAAAAGAAATGTAATTTTTTTCTAATTGCAAAGAACTGCCATATAAAAGAAATAATATTTTGTGTAATCTATTTTTGACTTACTAAACTTAAGAACATTCAAATTCTGCCCAGAGAAGCAACTCACCTGAGG
>PVJH01047563.1:0-11244 GCA_004026705.1 Nesogale talazaci
GATAGGATATTTCAGAAGAGAGAGAGGTAAAGATGAGATGACTGCCCATCTGCCCCTCCAACCTGGCACCCCAGCCCTCTCAGAGGTACCTCACAGCCTCAGGAGCAACAGCCAGAGCCCAGTCTCATCTGCCATGCCCAGTGCAAACAGCTCAGTGCTGCTTCTGCACCTTCTGCCAACCCGGAGGCCTCGTCTCCTCTCCATCTTCTAGTTTTGCGATGGCCTGTCTGGGCTGTTCTGGAGGCAAAGTTCCTTTTCCGTCATTGGCTACACCATCCTACACCTGCACAGAAGTCTTCGCCGTTCCAGAGGGATGCTCTCCCAGGAAGCAGTGACACAAGGACATCCATCTGAAGAACGGAACCCTCCCAGACCACTGTCTGATCCCAGCTGGGCCCTGTACTCCAACCCTGTCACAGATGAGGGGAGGGTGGTTATTGCTCATAGGGTAGGTCTTTGTTTAGTCTGAAGATGGTAAAAAGGAGATGCCTGTAACCAATCCCTTAAAAGCTCATTTTGTGTGTGTCCCCTCCCATAACAGTAGTGATTAAAAAGCAAACTTAATAGGAAATTGTTTTCAAGTCACAGACTTGTTTGTACAACTTGAAGGTTATATTTATTTAATATACCTCATATTGTTCTAATTTGGTGTCTTAATAAAAGGTATTTCTGGCCTTGGTGTGTCTGGAGGCTCTTCAGATGGAGAAAGGGCTGAAAGCATGGGGGTTCTGCCTTCAAGTGGCCACGAGAGACCCAATCAATGGGTTTTCAGTAGTGTTCTAGTCTTGTCATGTCGTCCAACATCACTCTGGAGAGGGTCAGGTCCTGGGGGAACACAGCCAATCCTGCTGCTGGCTAAGGGGAAACTCACAGAAACCTTAGTGCCCTTCGACTTGGACTTTTTAGTGTGAACCATTCATGTGTAGGGACCCCTACTCCCTCTTCTCTTCTTTACCATGTATTTACTCTCTGGAATTTTCTCCCTCCCCTTGTTATAGATCCTTGGCTTTCCTAATAGAAGGCCTCTCCCCAAGACGATGGAACATCCTTGGTTAATAGCTTTTGTTTCTTGGCAAAGTAAAGTGCTTTATTCTGCTTTCCATTCTCCAGCAGAATCAGAAGCAGGGAACAAGTGGGGGGAAAGAGTGCTCGCAAGCATACAAATGCACATGTCCTTCATGACTGGGTTTCTGACTGCATGTCTCTGAAACATACTAAGGACAGCACAGACTGGTGTGTGGTTTTTTTGTTTGTTTTAAAAGGGTTTCTTCTCTGTTACTGATGGGTAGTGCAGAGTATGCATGTGTTTTTAATCTCCACATTTGAGGAGGTGGAACAAGGAAGACCTCTCCTGGTTGGTCAGACTGATGATCTGTATCTCAGGCTGTGCAGGCTGTCTCAGAAATCATGGGTCTAGCGGTGGTCACCTGTAAGAGGTGACTTTAAAAAGTTCACAGAAAAATTCCATCATCTTCTCATTCAATTTTTCCATAGACTTGTTAGACTTGTTGAGCCTCCCTTGTACCAAACCAGAGAGAAAGGGTCTTACTTTCTCAAGGATCCCCAAGCTCACAGATGAGCCATGTGCCCAGGAGGCACCACTTTAAGTCGGTGGCCATGGAAGTAGCTGGTGTACTCCTTAACAGGGACGTCCACATGTAAATCGCTCACACGAATACTTTCACACATCCACTCACACTCATACACGCACCTTTCCAATGGGTGATATAAACGCCATTCCAAAGCAATGGGTTTTCATCTTCCAAACTCAGGAAAAGCAGTGGTTCCTTCCCAAGAGCAGCAGATGGAAGGGCCCAGGGCACACCTGGTGAAGCTGGCACCAGGTCAGCCTTCCAGGTGCTCAGGGGTGGAGAGAACCTAGCATTCGTAATAGACACACTACCCCCTGAACTTCATGGAGGACCCATGGAGTAGCTCCTGCCAAAACGCACCCCTGCAGAACCTCCTGCAAAGGGGAGGAGCTCTGGGCACGAGATGGCAGCTTTCAGCGAACAAACCAGCCACGTGGACATCTCATCATCAGGACTTCAGGTTTATTAGCAATATTAGTGACGTCTTCCCAAGGTCAGCTGCATGCAACACACGGTTACTCCTTGGATACAGTAATCCTAGAGATTTATTTACTGCATGGTAAGGCTTATTAAGTCACAGTGTATTCTTCACAGCCTGGGCCAAAGAAAAGGACTCCAGACAAAATAATATTAGTTAACATTGACCTCTAATGAATTTAACTAGACTATGTGCTACTTGAACCACACACATGCTAATACTGTTAATGGAGACAGTGCTTTGCCCACCTAGTCACTGACAAACATCATTTGCGACCTGGAGAATGGCAGCAGTTGTGTGTATTCTCTGTTTTGGAGTTATTTTTTGTGTGTGGGGGGCAACATATATGTGGATGTGCATGTGCAGGGAGAGATTTTACTTTAAGAGCAGACACTGGATGCTCTCCATGTGCCTGGGAAGAAGAACGAGCTGCCTTGTGGTAAACCCTATGGGTGGGGGACAAGGGTGCCCAGGTAACTTTACATTGGCAATAGGCAGGGACAGGAGGAGCAAATGTGATCATGAATCATCTGAAACCCCTTTAATCTAAGGAGCAATTTGTCAAAATTAAAAAATAGCAATATTATCTAAATAAACATGGAGTTTAATGTTGTGGTCATCATTCTTTATTTAACTCAGGAACACCTCCTTTCTTATGAAATCATGACAACCAATCACATGTTCCCAAACCTTAATTATAACTCTGGAGGTTGCACTGTCCAGGTGTCAGGGTCTGCCTATCTAGGTCAGTCGGGGGCCTGGGGGAAGGGAGGGGGGAGGGGCAGAAGGGCCAGTCATGGGCTTTCCACTAGCCCCATGTCCTCACCTACGTCTGTCAGACACACGTTCACTATAGCTTCAAAGAGGAAAGACACGCACGCTACACCACACGGAGTGCACACAACACCCTCGTCATTGCTATGAAGAAACAGTTCCTATGTGGCAAAATACTTGAATGTTTTACAAAGGCCTTGTTTCTGTGACTCTCCTTTGAAAGAGAAATAACCCTTTTTTTGAAGAAGAAGAAGAAGAAAAGATGGAGGCACAGCCTCAGGGATGAGTGTCCTTGATAGTCCTTCTTGGTTGTGGCTCAGGGTTGGCCCGAAGTCCTGGCATCGTGCTGCAGACACAGATCCAGCACGTCTAGATCTGGCTGCGAAGCCCCTCCGGAAAGCAGGGGCCTAGATGTAGAGAGGGGTCTCCTGTCCTGTGAGAAGCCGGAACATGGCAGCAGGCATGGTCTTCATGTGGATCTGTCAAGGTGAAAAATGGGCTGAACACAGGGCCATCCTGTGTCCCATCTCTCTCCCCTCACACACGCCACCCCCCGCCCCCTCAAGACCAGCTGGTGTGAAAAGGGCCCTGGGTATCCTGCTGAGAATAAGTGACACGCCCACATGTAGGCAGTGGCCTCCATGTGGCTCAGCTAACAGTTCAGGTTCCTGAGCCACCCAGACCTCTCCAGGGCCAGAGTTGGCACTGCTGCTGAGCTCTTGGAATGCATAGCAGAACCACAGTCTCCCACCCAAAATGAAAGGCTTTCCTGCTGTAGGAAGAGACAAGGCCTTGACCCCAGATGGCCCTCATTATCTCCATCACAGCCCCTAATCCTCGACTGGCCGAAAGAAGACAAACTCCAGTTACCAGCATAACTCCATTAAGGGAGAGGAGTGGGCTGCCAGCAGCCTGAGGAAAAGCATCCTTGGGTCTCACCTCTTCCACTCCTCATGCACACACCCCCACCACCCAAGTCCTCTCAGCTATCCTGAGCTCCCTACTTCATTTCCCACCTGGTACCCTCCATCCATCCCTACACATCTCTCCCCCATACCCTCACCTCAAGATCTCTCAGAATGCAGAGTATAGCCACAGTCTCCCTGCCTAAAATGCAAGACTCATGGTTGTGTTTAGCAAACACTCCGAGCTCCTCACTGAGATTTCTCAACCAGCTCTGCCTGGCAGCCTTCCGAGCAGTCCTCTGAATTGAACTCACTGTCCCTTTACACACTCTGACCTGGTTGCCTCTGTCTTGGACGTTAAGCTGTCTTGGTTTCCTTGAAAACTTAGCTTCATTGTCCCATTTTACCTCCCAGCCTTAAATACCTTCTACAGCTTCTTACTAAATGCTCCCCTTTTTTCCTTTTGAAGCACCAACTACAAATTTAGCTATATGAAGGCTGAATTTAAAACAAAGAAACTGTGGTTTGTGAAATCAATCATCAGAAAGGTGGTTCTGCCCTTAGCAGAAATTCTGTTTCATCCTGACCTCAGAGAGATCAGCCCTCCTGGAGAGCTGGGTCATCTTTTATACTTAATCTTAGCCTAAAGGCCGAGAAGGGATGAGCTGGGTCATCTTTTATCTTTCTCATAAAGACTTCTGCAGCCAGCTTCATGTCTGCACAAGGGGGTCCCTCCCAATGAGTATATGCTGGGCAAAATCTGCCTTATTGGCCCCGTCCAGGCTAACAGTTCCTGTGCTTCCTCAATCTCAGGCCCACTGCTGCTTAATTTTACAAAGCCCTTTCCTTGTGTAAGCCTGCTATCAGAATAATTATAAGTTCTTGAAATGGGCTTGTGAAAGGGCCTATTCTTATTCTTGGTGGAAGGGTACCTTTAGTACTAGAATTGTGATTTTGACTTCTGCATTTGGCTAGTTTTACTGGAGTATTTTACTGACATTTCTTATTTGATAAAGCCAGTTGTAGGAAGAAACATTCTACAAAGAGATCTACCTGCCTGCCTTTGTTTATGTGACCAACGCAGTTGCATACAGTCAGAGCCAAGGGCAGAATGTACCCTACAACTCTGCTCATCTTGTCATGGGGACTCTCTATTAGGGGTGTTGTCTGGCCAGCAGCACTACGGGTCAGTGTCCACCTGAAAGACTGGCTGGAAGAGGTCAAACTGACAAAGACACATTCCCCAGGCACCGAAGTGCAGACTTGCTCCAAATATGACTGATGTCTTTTCTTAGCACTTCATGTATCTCAGGGGGCCCAGAGGGCCCTATGAAGAAGGTGGGTGGGAACTGGCAGATCTTACCTCTCCAACAGAGTTGGACAAGGCTTGGACTATCTTCTCGTGGGCTGTGGCCACAACACTCTGTCCATTGATCTCAATGATGCGATGGCCAACTCGGACACCACCTCGTTCTGCGATGCCCCCCCTCATGAGGCTGCAAATCTAACCAGACACACGTGAGAGGTCAATACACATTGTCAGCTCCACCCACATCCCCCACCATATTGCTAAAGATGAGAGAAATCAACCACGCAGAAGAGAAAAAAAAATGACTCCCCACAAAGAATTCAGGCCGTGATGTGTGGGAACTACTTCCAGGTCCTTGGAAACCCCCCACCACAGTACAATCTGCCACCATGCCCTGGAAGCTCTGAATGTTGGTAATAGAATGCTTAAGGTGTCTAAGTAAGCATGAAGTCAGGAGTACATATTCTGCACTCTGCTCATCTTTAAAACAAAGACAATGTCCATTCCTAATTCACAAAATATCAGGGATAGAGTGATGACTTAATGATCTGACAAATAGACTGATTTTACAAAAGTATGATAAAACAGCTATGCTTGATTCTATTCAATTTTGAGAATCATAATATATCAAATCGTTATTCGAGGTAAGCATTCCTGCAGTCATCATGGGACACCTAAAGAGACAAAAATTGCCAGGTTACAAAGAGCAAGTTGGACATGATACAGTGAGGTGGGGGGTGCAGGGGGATGTGCACCCTTACATCCTTCTGTGGGGCTCACTGGAAGCAGCATTCATTCTTGTGGAACCTCCAAAAGGAGAATGGGGAAAGCACCATGGTGGGGAATTAACTGGGCAGAGTCAGTGGAAAGAATATATGAGGAATACTTCGATCTCCAAGTATCCCTCCCTTCCATGCAGCCAGCTATGCAACTATCCTATAGCAGGAGACAAAATTCGGTCTCTACTAAAATGGAAGGTTGAGAACTCTTCCAAATTACAGAAAGAAGGCTTAGAGAAACTAACAGAAATGAAGGGCAGGGAGTGGGATGGAGTGCAAGTTTACTTTCTGAATTGGTATTCAAAGCTCGGTGATCTTTCTCTAAACCTGCAACCTAAGTAGTGCAATCAGGCTATTACCAGTCCCACATTACCAGGTGGTAAAGACTCGTTGGAGAAGCCGATTTGTCAAAGTCCAGAAATGGTTGGGTTTCCATCTGATCAGCCACAGCAAAACCAAATAATGGACACGTTTCTCCTATACACACACTTATGACTCAGAAATCCCAACCTAGAACATAACTAGAAGTGAAAACAGAAACACAAACTGAAACTTCCACATCAGTGTGCTTCCCAGTACTCTTAACAATAGGGGAAAGGTGGAAGCGGCTGAAATATCCAACCACACATGAAGGAAATATTGCAAATACACACAAAAGAAAAATATTCCACCATGATGATAAATGAAGTTTTGATGCCTGCCACAGCATGGGTAATCCTGGGAACATCATCCTGAGTGAAATGAGTTTGTTTAGAAGGTCAAATATTGTATGGTTTAACTTATATGAAATAAAATATGGAGAAATTCAATGAATGATGACAGATCCACATCAAAAAACATCTTCAGGAAACTTCAGGATCCAGAAGATAGCATATACCATAAGCTTCCAAAGCATGTAAATGAACTACATACAATTGACAAAGAAAAAGGGGTCCCCCCTCTCAAAACAGAACTGCTGTGAGGTGCCATATAGTTCCTTCTGATCTTAGCTGCCTTACACACAGCACAACTGAACACTGCCCAATCTTCTGCCAGTCTCACATTGTTTCCATGCTTGAGCCCATGATCCAAGGAGCTCATGATCCAATCCATCTCATTGAGCGCCTTCCGTTTTTTCACTGCCCCCTGCTTTAGTGAACATGACATTCTTCTCCAGGGACTGGTCGCTCAGGAGAATACATCCAAAGTATGTAAGATGAAGTCTTGCCATCCTCGCCCCTAAGAGCCACTTTGACGCTACTTCTTCCAAGAAAGATCAATATGTTCTGTTGGCAGGCCATGATATTTTCAATCTTCTTTGCTAGCACCACGATTCAAATGCATTGACTCTTCTCCAGTCTTCCTTATTCACTGGCCAACTTTCACATGCTTATGGAGTCATTGAAAATACCATGGCTTCGGCCAGGAGCATCTTAGTTCTCAAAGTAACATCCTTGCTTTTCAAGCCTCTAAAGAGTTCTTGGGTGGATTTATCTAATGCCATGTGTCTTTTGATCTCTTGACTGCTGCTTCACTGAAGATTGATTGTAGATTCAAGGAAGACAAAATCCTCGACGACTTTAAACTTTTCTCCATTTGCCATGATGATAAGATATAACTTACTAGTCCAGGTGTAAGGATTTGGGTCAATTTACATTGAGCTGTAATTCATACTGAAGTCTGCAATCCTATCTTCAAGTTTCAACTCCTGCACACTTTCAGCAAGCAAGGTTGTGTCACGTGCATATCAAAGGTGCTAATAAGCCTTCTCCCAATCCTGATGCCCCATTCTTCAACTTATGAACCAGATTCTCTGTTGATTTGCTCAGTATATAGATTAAGTTTGCTGAGAGGATACAACTCTGAAACACACCTTTCCTGATTTTAATCGATGCAGGACTCACTCTTCTCAAGGCTGTCCATATTTCTATGGCCCGCACAGTCAAATGCCTTTGTATAGTCAATAAAATACACGGTAACATCTTTCTGCTATTCTCTGACTTCATCCAAGATCCATCTGACACGAGCAATGATATCCCTTGTTCCACATCCTCTTCTGAGTCTGGTCTGAACCTCTGGCAGCTCCTTGTCACCGTACTGCTGCAACCATCATTGCATGTGATATCAGTGAACTTGTTCTATACTTTGAGCATTGTTGGTTCACTTTTCTTTGGAATGAGTATAAATATGCATCCCTTCCAATCAGATGGCCAAGCTATGGTATTTTCAATGATTTTATATGCATGTGAAAGTTGGCCATTGAATAAGGAAGACTGGAGAAATGGGACAAGTGAATGCTTGCTTCCAGTATTACATCGGCTTGTTGAAACATTTCAGTTGGTATTCCACTGATTGCTGGAGCCTTGTTTTGGGTTATTGCTTTTAGTGCAGCTTGAACTTTTACCTTCAGCAAGATTGGTTCTTGCTCCTGTGCTACCTCCTGAAATGGTGGAATGAGAACTAGCTATTTTTGGTACAGTGACTCTATATATTCTTTCCATTTTCTTTTGATGTTTCTTTCATCACTCAATATTTTACCCATAGAATCTTTCACATTTCAACTTGATGCTTAAATTTTTACTTTTTCAGTTAAGATAATGCTGAATGTGTTGCTCCTTTCTGGTTCCCTAACTCTAGGTCTTGGTATATTTTATTATAATATTTGGCTTTGGCTTTTTGAGCTGCCCCTTTCAAATTTTCCATTTGGCTCTTTAGCTACTCTATAATAAAAAGCAAATTTCAGAATCCACTGTGATCTTTTCTTTCATTCCTGTTATTTTCACGATGCTTTGCTTTTTTCATGAATGATGCTCTTGCTGTCCTCACCAGGTCCTCTGTCATCAGTGTTCAATGTGTCAAATTGAGATGGTCTTGAAATTCAGGTAGGATAGACTCAGGTCATATTTTGGCTCCCATGAACTTGTTTTCATTTTCTTTAGTTTTAGTCTGAACTTACATGTGAGCAATTGATGGTGTGTTCCACAGACAGTACATGGCCCTGCTTTAGCTGTTGATCTTAACCAACCCCATCGCCTCCCTCTTCCCACATTTGATTTCAATTTGATTTGTGTACTCCAGAGAAATCCAAGTGTGTAGTCATTCTTTGTGTTGTTGAAAAAGTGTATTTTCTATGAACAAGTCATTAGCCATGCAGTATCTTCTATTTTGCAATATCCACCTTCATTTCTAACAACAAGACCATAGTTTCCAGCTACTGTTTCTTCCTCTTTATTTCCAACTTTTGCATTCCAACCACCAATAATTATCAGTACATTGATATATTACATATTTGAATCACCTATGTGATCTCTTCATCACTAGCTTTTGTGGTTGGTGCATAAATTTGAATCACAGTTATATTAATTGGATTTCCTTGAAGGTGGATGGCTATAAACCCACTACAGAGGACATTGTACTTCGAGATTGATTTTGAAGTCTTTTTTCTGACAATGTAATCCCATTCCTCTTGATTGTGTCATATGATTTTCTGATTCAAAATGGCCAGCACCAGTCCATTTCAGTTCACCAATCCAACTTCATGTGTTTCATTTGATTTTGACAATTTCTAATTTCCCTAGATTCATACATCACACAATCCAAGTTGATATCAGTAGCAGATTTTTGCAGCTGTTTCTCCTCCCCTTGAGCCATGCCCCATCAGCAAATGGAAATTCCAAAGGGCCCACTCCTACGGGCTTTCCACCTGATGCCATGATGGTTCAATCTACTCCAAGAAAGCAGCTCTTTCTTAGTAACATCTCCAGAGCCCTCTGTTGTGACAGACCTTGCATTCAGCACCATCTCCGACAATGCGCTGCTTCCACTCATTAAATCTTCTGTATCCGACAATGTTTCCAAGCTATGCAAAAGGCTTTCAGTGGCTGCTCCCTCCAAAGTCGGCAGGCAATTCCTTCTTCATAGTCTGTTCTCAGTCTGGAAGCTCCACTCAAGTCTGTTGAATAGGGGTGACATTGATGACATCTGAAATACCAATGACTGAATACCATTGAGCAACACTCAAGGTATCACAGCAGGATGCATTGACAAACAAGTGGTAGAACAACAGAACTAGAAGTCAGAAACAATGGGTACAATTAAAAAACCCTAATTGAAAGAGGTTTTGTTTGTTTGTTTTTAGCACAAATTAAGGGTTTTTCATTCAGAGCATATAGTAAGACCCAGCAAGTGAAGGGCTGGCAACAGTCTCACAGATGGTTTGTCAGATCACTCCTGGAGCCAGAAAGACATTGCATGGATGCGAGTAAACAGGGCAGCCTGGGTAGTGTGGAAGGGGGTACAGGTGGTTACCCCTGGAAGTGCCTCGTGAGTATGTCCTGCAGCTCCTCCTTCTTTGGCCAGCCTTCAGCCCACACACCTTGTAGGCCTCCTTTAGCATAGTCAGCTTACCCATCATGCCTTGCAGATATGCCTTTAGCTCCTCCTGTGATATGTCCACCTTGGGCATTTTGTTTCCAGAACCTTCATTATCTTGTTTTTGATTGATGGCCTTCCCCTCAGGATTATAATCTGCTGGGTAGACCAGCTCCTCAAAGTCATCCACCGGGGATCCCATTCTTTCATCTGTAGCTTCAGCCTTGGGCACCATCAGATCTCCAACTAGTTCAGGCCCCATCAAATCCAAAGCTAAGGCCTCCAGCTACCTGAAGCGCTGCAGCAGCACTGGGTTCTCAAAGATATCAGGCCTGTATTTAAAGCAGAGCTTCTACAGAACGGCCTTCTTCTTGTCTACCTACTTGAAGTTTGCCACAACATTTTCAGTAAAGGGCACCTTGTGCTTATCGTTAGCATGGAGCAGGAAGATGGAAGCCTGGAGGGGTCACCTGAATTTTCTGGCCATCCAATTTCTCCTCCAGTGGCACCAATATCACAAAGTGAAGGAGGCTGTATTTTTGAGAAAAGTATATGCACGGTGCCAACACTTCCTTCTCCAGACATTTGCTGAGGAGAGCACTGGACAGAATGGCACTCCTGCTCACCAGGGCCTCCTTGGCGAACACATACAGGGTCACAGGTAGTGATGTTTCTTCAACATGAGCAAGGGCTTCAAACCAATCAGACTTAAACCTGGTTCATCAAACCATTTGAGTGATTCTGTTTCCTCTTCTTCCAGAACAACCTCACGGCCCCAGTAAAGGAGCTGTCAATAGTTCTGAGACAGCTTGATGTCACTGGGCAGAAACAAGCTTCCATTGTTTGTTAAAAATCCAGGTCAGGAGCCCTCTGGCTCAGACATGCTTGACCTGGCTACAGGCCGAATATGCCTGAACTCTGTTGCAGTTTGTTGCCTGGGGTTTGTAGTTTGTCGCCTTTGTAACTGTAAACAGCCCTGGCCTCTGAAGCCAGACTTGCAGCTGTGCTGCCATTCACTTGTTAATTTTGAAGATCACGATATGCTAATTGCCTAAAC
>PVJH01047564.1:0-11255 GCA_004026705.1 Nesogale talazaci
AACAACCTGAGAATAAAAGACCCCAGGATCCATCACCAAGCTCTCCTTCCTCTAAAGCTCTCTGCTCTTTCCATTTTACTTCATTTTGTTTTTATGAACAACCTTTATATGCATGTCTTCTCCCACTCCCTCCTTTTCCCTCCACACCCTCTCTTTTGTGCACCTTCGACCGGACACGGTGAAAATATCTGTCCAGATCGATGTACATACAAAGAGCACTTTCTCAACCAACAGAACCCCCTTAAATTATTCAGAGGATCCCCTCTTCTCAGGTTTCCCATCCCTTTTACCCTTGGCAGTAGAAGCTGGGACTGGGCTTTTGGCAATGACAAGCCAGACTCAATTGTTGCTTCAGTAAAGAAATAGCAGGGCAAGAATTCTATGAAAGCAGTTTTTCTCCTGGATGATGAAAACTAGCATATTATTCATAATCCATAATAAGTTCTATGATCCCTAAGAGAGAAAACAAATGCACTCTCTGGAATTGGCAGAGCTGATGATTAACAAGACCCAGACACAGAGAGGTTTGTGTGCCTGTTGTCTGGAATGAGGCTATCAATGAACTACTTGCACAGGTGGCTAAAAGAATGTGTGGCCCATGAATTATAATGTTCCCAAAGCCTCCTTTCATTGCTTTCTTAAATCTGGGGTAGTCCCCTTCACCAACCTCTTCCCAAAAGAAGCCCTGGTGGGGTAGCGAGTTACAAGTCGGGCTGCTCGCTACAAGGTCAGCAGTTTGAAGCCATCAGCCATTGCTCCTAGGGAGGAAAATGAGGCTTTTTACTCCCTTAAAGAGTTGTAGTCTGTGGCAGTCACCCAATCTGATGTCAGTTTGCAGATGAAGAGTGTAGGGGTGGAGTCTAGCCTATCAATCTGGAGATAGCCAAGGAGACCTCTGTGGGGGCATGGTCTCTTCCTGAGAATTCTGGAAAAGCCAATATTTTCCTCCTTGGAGGTGAAAAACACCTCCCCTCTCTCAGTTCAGTCTTTCGGAGACTCTCTATGGATAAGGCTATCTTCTTGAAAGACATCCTTCAAAAGCTACATGGACCTACCCTGCTGCTACCAGACCTCAGAAACCTGGATCCAGAGAAGCCACGTGGAGACTCCTGCCAGTGCCAAGATGCCTACAACACCACTGGATTCAGAGATTTTCTACCCACTGACTTGTGATCATTCTGCATTTGGCACCATTGCATGTGCTTCATGAGTCTGAAGAGGACTTTATAGATTGGTATCAGACATATGGGCTAATATAAAACTTATGACCTTGAACTGGACTGATACAATTATCCTATGTATAAAACTCTCCCTTCTATACATATACATGTTTATAAATTTGTTTCTCTCATCTACCCGGATTAAAACATAGTCTAAGAAATCTATAGGGGCAGTTCTATCCTGTTCCGTGGGGTTTCTGTAGAGTGAATAAGTTCATTAGCAGTACCTACTCCCAAATATTTCAGTGTATGTGTTTACAATCAAAACGAACCAAACCCACTGCCCACAAGTCCATTGTGACTCATAACCACCCTACAGTTTTTTAAAAAAAATTTTTTTTAAAGACTGCAAATCTTTACAGAAACAGGTAGCCTCATTCTTCGTTCCTGGAGTTGTTGGAGGGTGTGAATCACCAGCCTTGCAGTGAGAAGTCTAAAGCTTTGACATGAGCAAGAGGAGCACCAGATTGAAAGTCATCGGCAGAGTTTTCCTTGAGTGCGATAGAGTCCCTGAGTGGTGCAAACGGTTAAAGGGCTCACCTACTAACATAGCATTCAGTTGTTTGAATCCACTCAGAGATGCCTTGGAAGAAAGATCAGGTAATCTATTCTCAAAACATCAGTTATCTAAAACCCCATGGAGCACCATTCTACACTGAGACACTGAGAGTCCAAACTGACTCAACAACTAACTTCCTGGTTAAGGCAGACCAGAGAAACCCAACCTGAAGCCAGCCACTTCAGCACAAAGAATATGACATTCTGCAGCAATTCTGAGGAAGTCAGAACAGCAAGATAGCAGAGCAAGAGTATGGCTGGCACCTTAAGAACACATGAACAGTCATTCCAATGTGTGATTATTGATCTCTCCCAGTCCAGAGGAATGAAGAGCAATGAACATTGAAGATACACAGAAACAACAAATCCATTGTACTCACCAGACACTGAATATCAGTGTCTGCAACCTTGAGAACAGGAAAATTAGATGGTGCCCAGTTGCCAACTATTCTGAAAAGACGCTTCTTAGAAAGTCCTGGGTGGAATGGGAGAAAAGTGCAAACTAGAACTCAAAGTCATTATCACTGGGGGAAGGAAAAGGACTGGACTTCTTGGTCAAATAGAGATCAGTAGGATGGACACCCTAAGACCCTGAAGTGACCCTTCAGATCTGGAACTGAGCTCACCCCCATGGCTCAATTTTCATCGAACAATAGACAGATCTAGGTGGGAAATAAAAACCCCAGGGGGGGTACAGACATTTCAGAATAATATCCCATTCAAGATCAGAGGAGCAACATTTACCCAAGGACAAAGTTCAGAAGGATTGGAAAGAAGGAAGTCAAACTGGAAACCAAGGGCGGAAGTGGAAGAAGTGATGTGACATTGTGGGAATTGCAATGAATGAGATGGAGCAAAATGTGTGCAAATTGTTTAATGAAAAATGGATCTGCTCTGTACACACACACACACACACACACACACACACACCCCAAAGATAGCAAACCTGCCCACTAGGAAAGGCAGTCATCCTGTTTGTGCCCTGGGTTAGGAGGCTTATGTGTCTTTAGACATACAGAAAAACTAAATCTGCATCCATATGCCATACAGTCCCCACAGGGAGGAGCCCTGGGGGGAAATGTGAGAGGAGCGGAGGGCTGACAACATGTCTGTGGACCCTGGCCAGTTAACAGTGTCACCCCGGAGAGAAAACTGATAGCCGGTTGCAGCTCTGTAAATTGATGCTAGCTGTTTCAGTAGGCAGGGACCATCTGCAGAGTGGGTGGTCTTCCTCAGACGGTGGCTGCTGAACATGCCTCCTCCCACAGACCCTCTGCTCCAGGTTCCCACCCAAACCTGATCATGGCCTCGGTTTCTTATTTGGAGATTTATGGTATAGAGAAGAGGTCCCAAGAGCATATCCACCAAATAACACCCCCTTGAAAGTCCCACATGGGGTTCTTACCTCCTGGTGGAGGAGAAGTGTCTGTCCAGCGTGGCTGCTACCAGGTGGAATGCTCTTTAATAACAAACTCTCATCCCAGTCACAATCCTGGGATTAGCTGGTGGAACTCAGGCCTCTGTCTGACTAGGCTTTTTTATCTGGCCTCATCACAATGAGGAATTCCACCACAATGAGCAAGGGAAATGGCCACACAAAACAACAGCATCCCATCCACACTGTGGAGGAAGTTAGCAGTGCTATCTGTGACACTGCAGCATACCCTAACCTTAACTTCTCACCAACTTTGTCACTCTTGTCTTTTCAGCATGACAGAGAGAACTTATTTTCATCCCATCTGGTGGGTTCTCCAGAGGGGGCTACCCCATGGTCTTTTCTCACAGCTGTGTCTGGATGAAGAGTTAGCACTTTTTAAGAGTCCAACATTAAAGTTCAACATGAGCGCCATGATCTGGTTGTGTTTATGGCTTCTTAAATCAGACTGGAGAGTTACTCACTCTGTCTCCTCAGAAGAACAGGAATTGCTCTGTCAGGGACTGTGTAAGTCTCGGTAGACTATAAAAACAAATCCATAGAAATTCTTATGTGTGTAAGAAAAAGATTTATATACAAGAGCAATTGAACATTGATAAAATGTCCCAGCCTAGTTAAGATCAAGTCCATAAGTCCGATGTTAGTCCCTATGTCTGACAGCAATCTATGATGTCCTCTTCAGACTCATGAAACAAATGCAATGATGCTGATTTCCTCCACAATGGAATTACCATATTTCTCAGAATTCTCAAAGGAGAAGCCCATGCCCACAAAGGTCTCATTGGTTAACTCCAGATTGACAGGTTAGACTCCACCCCTACACTCTTAATCCCTCAAATTGACACCATATTAGGTGACTATCACAGGGATCTTGAGTGGATTTCCCTCAGCTCATCTGGGCCTCTTCCTCTGTGGGGTGGTGAGGTGAGAGAGCTGGGTATGGCGTTGGGAGCAGTGGATGCTAGTAGAGTAGCGTTTCCTGCCATCTGACCTGGGGAAAGGCTCCATGGTGGTCATAGTCATCCTCCTCACACAATCCCCAGTGCCAGCATCACCACTTCTAGGTCTCAGATCTTAGTAAATCTCACAAGGTGCTCTCTCTTGAAGGCTGCATCCCTGCACATTGATGTGAATCCGAGTATGACAAAATCCTTGACAGCGTCAAGCTTTTCTCCATTTATCATGATGTTTCCAATTGTGAGGGTTTTCGTCTTATTTGCATTGAGTTGCAGACTTCACCAGCAAGTGCTTCAAGTCCTCCTCACTGTCAGTAAGCAATGCGTGTCATCTGCATGTGCAATTGTTCATAAGCCTTTCTCCAATTCTGATGCCTTGCTCTCCTTCACATAATCTAGCTTCTTGGATGATTTTCTGAGTTTACAGATTCAATAAGTATACTAAGAGAATAAAACCCTCATACACATCTTTCCTGATTTTAAGCTATGGAGTATCCCCTTGTTCTGTTCCCACAACTGCCTCTTGACCTGTGCATCCATTCTGCATGAGCACAATGCAGTGTTCTATAATTTCCATTCTTCTCAAGGCTAACTATAGTTTGTTATGACCCACACTATATCTTGGCATAGCCAATAAAACACAAGTATTCTCTGCTTTCAGCCAACATCCATCTGCCACCAGCAACGACATCTTCTTTTTGGTCTAGCCTGAACCCTACCAAAGTATTGCAACAACCATTGTTGGGTTATCTTTGGGAAAAATTGACTTGCACGACGTTACTGATATTGTTCTATAATTTGAGCACTCTGTTGCATCATTTTTCTTTGGAATGGGTATAAATATGAATCTCTTTCAAGCAGTTGGAAAAATAGCTATCTTACAAATTTCCTGCCATAACAAGTAAATGCTTCCAATGCTTCATTAGCTTTTTGTAACATTTCCATTGGTATTTCATCAATCCCCAGAACTTTTTTTTTTTGGCTAATACTTCCCATGTAGCAGCACTCTTGGTTCTTGCTTATATTCTTCCTCCTGAAATGGTGGAATGTTGACGAGTTTTTTGTCTGGTACACTGACTCTTTCCATCTTCTTTGGATGCTTCCTACATCATTCAACATTTTGCATGCAGAATCTTTCAATACTTCAACTCAAGGCTCGGCTTTTTTCTTCAGTTCTTTCATTTTAAGGTATGCTAAGTCTGCTCTTCTATTTGATTTAACTCCAGGTCTTGGCATATTTCATTATAATGCTTTACTGTGTTTCCCTAAGCTGCCTATGGTAGTTACATAATTTGCTGTCAAATTGTAACTCTCTTAAGAGTGAAAAGGTGAAGTTTAGCCTGTCAATTAGGTTGCAACTTGATAACTTCATTAGAGGTGCCAAGGAGATAAATAGCTCGTTGGAGGTGGGACACACACTCACTCCTTGGGAGACATTCCCACTGACAAGACATATGAAGCTAAGCTAAAGTCCTTGAGGTAGAGAAGCCCTGTAGAGACCCTTGCCAACGCAGAGATGCTTACACTGACACTGGATCCAAGAGGCTTTCCACCCACTGGCCTGTGATCTTCCTACACTCAGTGTCATTGCATGTGTTTCGTGAGTCTGAAGAGGAGTCTATAGATTGCTTTCAGACAAATGAGCTAACATTGGATTTAAGAAGTTGATTTGGACTGGGATGGGAGGCTTTCTCAATGTACAATTTCTCTTTTATATAAAGCTCTTTTTTTTGGCATCACTGCCCTTTGGTGGTCGTGGGAGCAACCCAGCTTTGCTGCTGCTGGATTTGTACCACCAAGCCAGTGGGCCACAGTCCCACATTCAACTATTATGCCACCAGGGCTCAGCATATAAAGCTCTTTTTTTTTAATAAACAAATTAGTGTCTATGAATTTGTTCTCTAGTCATTTCAGACCAACACACTGGCCCTTTGAATTTTTCTTTTCAGCTCTTTGACTTCATCATTGCCTCCATTTGCTTTAGCTATTGTACAATAAAGAACAACCTTCCTAGTCTCTTCTAACATCTGTTTGGATCTTTTCTTTCTTTCTGGTCCTTTTAGTGACCTTCTGCTTTATTCATGAATGATGGCTTTGATGTTCCCCCACATCTCGTCAGGTCTCTTGTTGTTAGTGTTCAAGGCAGCAAATCTGTTCTTAAAATTCAGATGTGATATAGGCAATGTTATATTTTGGCTCTCATGGACCCATTTGAATTTCCTTCAATTTCAACCAGTTAAGAGATCAATTGACACTGTTCATTGAGTGATTCTTGTGTGCAAGAGCGCTTCCAGGTGTTGAGAAATAAGGAGGTTACTTTGTGGATTAAGGTACAGCTGATTTCAGTTATTGTATTTTCTATTGCCTCATAGGCTTCAGAAGACTAAAGAAGAAGCAATGTGTTTGAACTATGGTGTTATCGAAGAGTACTGATGGCACCATGGACTTCCATTTATTAATAAGCCACATCATGGTAAATGGAGAAATGGTTGAAATTGTCAAGGATTTCATCTCTCTTGGTTCCACAATCAATCACACGAAAGCAACAAGAGATCAAATGACTGATCAAATGACTCATTTCACTGGATCAGTCTGCTGCACAAGACCTCACTGAAGTGATGAAAAGCCTGGTTGATGTTGCTTGGAGGACTAAAATGCACCTAACCCAAACCAAGGTATATTTAAAAAATCAGTTTATTGGAAGTTCTTACAGCTCTCATAACAATCCATGTGCTAGTTGTATCTGTCCCTACGTTGCCACCAGTAATTTCAAAATATATCAACTCCTCAAGCCGTGGCATTCTCAATTGTCTCATATGCATGTGAAAGTAGGGCATTGATAAAAGAAGACTAAAGAAGAGTTGATGAATTTGAATTATGGTGTTGGTCAAGAATATTGAAAATACCATGGACCACCAAAAGAATACACACATATATGTTGGAAGAAGTACGGTCAGAATGTTTCTTAGAAGCAGGAATTTTGAGACTTTGTCTCATATACTTTGGACTGTTATTAGAAATCAATCCCTGGAAAAGGATATTATGCTTGGCGATCAAAAAAGATGAAGACCCTTGACAAGATGGATGGACACAATGGCTGCAACAATGGGATCAGACGCAAGCAAATGTGAGGATGGTGCAGGCCCAGGCGGTGTTTCGTTAAGTCATACACAGGGGTTTCTATGAGTCAAAACCCAATTGAGGGCACCTACCAACACGAACCATGGTGGCAGACTAAAAAGGGGCTCAGACTTCTCTGATCTATGTCTGCTCTTCAGTTCCTTACACACCTTAATGCAGCTCAAAACTTCCCAGGGTCTAGTGGAGAGATGACAACTGGCTTTTTGTGGCTGACAGAATTCAAGATGGTCCGCAAGTTTGTATTCCCTAATATAGACACACTGTTTAATTATGCTGCCTTGAGTCTAAGTGGAACTTTAAAATATGAGCATTCACCTCTGTGCTGAATTTTATATGGCAAAACTGAAGGAGTTTTTCAGATGTGATCAAGATTTCTAATCACTGGACTTGAGTGAATCAAAAGGGAGATTTCCCTGGGTGGGCCTAACCAGAATAGTTAAAAGCTCTAACTAATGCTCTCTTCCCATATTGAGGAAGCAAGCTACCATGTTGTAGAGAGGACCATGTGACAGAAGATGGTGGGAAGCCTCTGAGCTCTGAGGCTTTCAGTCCTACAACTGCAAGGACCCGAATTTTGCAACAACCATTGAACTTGAACAAGGACTCTGAGCCTCAAATGACATTGCAAGCTCCGCCAACAGCTAATTGCAGCCTATGAAAGTCAGAGCAGAGGACACAATGAATTCACACCCAGTGTCTCTGACTTACAGACAATATAAAGTAAATGCCGTTGCCCTCCCTTTGACACAACCCACATTCACAATACATTCTTCATTACCATCAGCTTCACTTACTGAATGAACAGCTTTTAAATCGTTGAAAAAGTTTTGAATTTTTCTGAGGAAGAAAAAGATGAGGCTTATATTCCCATAAGAGTTATCATCTTGAAAGCTTACAGGGACTGTTCTGCTCTGTCCTGAAAGGTGGCTGTGATGTGGAACATACCCGAAGGCAGTGAGTTTGCCATGGACAGTGCAGTAAAGGGAGGAAGCACAAGTGCCTTCCAGTGCCATCCAATGTCTGAGTATTTCAGGAGGGAAAGAACTCATTAACTTATTTTTCTCACAGTAAAATATCCTCAAGGGTCCATACAGCTTTGGTTCCAAGCTGCAGGGAACACTGACTGGTTGGGAACACCTCAGAAAGGGAAACAGGAAAAGCTATTGCCGCATTCTTAGCATCTTCTCTCTCTCTCTCTCTCTCTCTCTCTCTCTCTCTCTCTCTCTCTCTCTCTATCTCTATCTCTATCTCTATCTCTATCTCTGACTGAAGGCATGCAAAGGCCTTCCCTGGCTGGAAAAATCCACTCCCAGCAAGCTCACTTGATCTTGCTACTATTTCTATCCCAAGATAATTGCAACACTTTTGACCACTGTGGAGAAATGTTATAGTTTTCTCCTTCCTTTCTCACACCATGGAGTGTGATACAAGCTGTATGAGGCCCCAGTGAAATGATTCTTTAAAAAACACACACACCATGGAGCCCTGGTAAAGCTGTAGTGTAGGTGTTGAACAGCTAACCACATGTTTGATGATTAAAATGAGTTTAAGAATTCAACTTGGGAGTGACCTTGTCCAAGGCACTTACCCTTTCTGAGCATCCACAATCCGACATATGTACAAAATAGCATGATCTATGTTAACACTGCATGGTAGTTGTTAGAAATAATGCACCATTTGAAAAACAGAAACATACCAACTACATGAATGGAAACCTCAGAAACCTTACACAAGTCCCACATGCATTGCAATCTACTTGATGACAGTGGTTTTGGTTTAAGATTTTGTTTTAGAGTCTCAGCAGTTCTCAACCTGTGAGTCACCCAATTCATAACAGTAGCAAAATTACCGCTATGAAGTGGCAACAAAATAATTTTATGGTTCGGAGGTTATCACAACATGAGGAACTGGATTATAGGGTCGTGGCATCAGGAAGGTTGATAACCAGTGGTTTAGACCCTTAAAAATGAGCCCTGGTGGTGCGGGGGGAGGAGGGGTAGACATAGACCACAAAGTCTATGGCTCAAATCCAACAACTGCTCTCCAGGTGAAAGTCAAGGTAACCTGCCAAAATAAAAATTTATAGCCTTGGAAACCTTTGGGATCCAGTTTTAGTCTGTCCTTCAGGGTCGCTATAAGGTAGAATTGATGCGAAGGTAGCAGGTTTTTTAGATATTTATGGCAGGACTATCAGCAGTGAGCTGAGATTACTCATCTATTACTCAACTCATTTCTTGTTAAAACTACATAGAAATCACAGGGCAGTGCCAGAAGCTTGGGTGCTCAGCATGTAAGTGATTTGTCATGCATGCTGGGGAAATGACATAAAACCATACAGCCCATCTTCTCTTTGCTGTGACACAACCCACAACAGAGTTATTGCTCTAAGCCTCTGAGAACACACCTCTTTGACACAGAATGAGGTGTCTCAAAAACCAGACTTGGAACCCAATGGAGGCTTCAGTTAAAGAAGCAGTTGAACGGGAGTTGAGGACTCTGAGATAAATTACCAAAAGCATCTCAAATTATTCAAGGAAATATTTTGCTGGGTGTTTTTCCCTGTGTGTGAAGCACCCCTTGGAATCCAACCAGACTGGCTGGGTTCTTAGACTAGTCAGCCATGACAGTGTCTGACACTTGTTTTCCTAGACTGTGCATTCATGTTAATGTAGCTGTCTTCATCAGGGGCTTTTCACGCCTCAGAAAGACTCCAGGACACATAAGTAGGACCTGATAACATGTTGCAACAGTCATCCAATGAAAACAGCACTTGGCACGTAAAACAAGGCTTAGAAATGGGTTGGGACTTGGGGGGGGGGTGTCCAGAGTTGTCACATTTTGCATCCGAGTGAAGTATTATTTGCTATGGAGTTGAATTTTTCCCTTTAAATTATCATCACTTAGAGTTTTCAGTTCTGCATTTAGCTTTGCAGCTTTTCTTTAAATTTTTTTTTTTTAGAAAATCTGACAGACTGAACCCCTATTCCTACATCTGAGGGTGTGGAAGGGTGGTTCTCCCATTCTAGCAGGGCGAGTGATTTCCCATTGGCCCCAATCTCTACCCGTCCTGACCACCTGCACACATGGAGGCCAAATGTTAGTTGTAATTTACCATCAGGGCTGCTTTATTGAGCCTCGTCTGGCACACAGAAGACGACAGTGGGCCCTTCCTGACACCTGTGAAAGGAGAACCACTTCCCTCAGTGATAGGAGCAGCCCTGGTAGTACAGTGGGTCAAGCTTTGGACTTTGAATGTAAATGTTAGTGGTTCTCACCCTGCAGCTGCCTCTCAGGAGAAAGTGGAGGAAGCGGCTCCCATCAGGAGATCCCAGGGTGGCGAGCTAGTCTGCCCTATGGGCTGACTACGACTTGGAGTCAACTCAGTAGCAATGCATTTACCTTTGCTTTCTTTACACCCCTGCACAGCCAATCGCATTGGCTGCTGTTTGAGTTGAATAAGGCACCGCAAATGGCTCAGCAATTGTCTGCCGACGTAAATGCTGGCAGTTTGGATCTGCCCAAACTACTGCAAAAGAAAGGCCTGGCAAACTACTTCCAAAAGTTTGCCACTGGACACCCCGTGGACCATGCCTCTCCTCTGGTGTACCAGGGGGTGCCATGAGAGAGAATGCACTTGGTTTTGCTTTTGAACTACATAGGTGTCTACAGTCACAGACCCACTCCTCTGTTACTGGTTGGCAGAAGGCCTCCTTGGCCCAAACTTGGAATGCTTTTCCTTCCTCGGCTTATTTGAATGGTGAAAATTGCCCTGCCAGCCCTATTGACTTACAAAGGACTTTGGAATGCATTTAATCAAGAAAGAGATGGGGTCCCTCGAAGGTAGTGGATTCACTAACCCTGGAGCTTCATCTCAACCCTAGTGACACCTCTGAAGTCTATTTGACGCAGGCATTCCATCTTTATCCACAAGTTTTACGGCGGCGT
>PVJH01047565.1:0-11269 GCA_004026705.1 Nesogale talazaci
CAACTAAGGGATTTGCAAGCAGGCAATTGCTGCCGGAAAACCCTCGGATTCATTACAGTTGGCCTTTGAATTCATTTTCCGTCACTGTGCCTCCAGAGACCTCTGACTGTTGCCAAATTGGTTGCAATCCCCACCCCCACCCCACAATCATGCACCCCACACAGGGTGGAGACCCACAGATTAAGAAGCTCCACCACAGAGGAAGTTGAGGCCATCTCCCTGCGTGTGTGTGTGTGTGTGTGTGAGAGAGAGAGGGGGGGGGGGGCAGGTCCCACGTTCTTCAGTACCCCCTCTCTAAGATGCTACGGCCCAGGGACCAGAGGCCCTCCGTACAGAACCCAATCAATGATACTGAATTTCTCCCAGCACCTCTTTGCAATTACCTATTGTTTCTGAAAATGGAAATCCCGTCTAGGATCTTACTAGTAGTAGGAGGCTTGCCCAGCTGCTAATTAAAAGGTTACAGATTTCAGCCCCGCCAGAGGCTCCTTGGAAAGGCCTGGCTGTCTATTTCTAAAAACCCAGACACTGAAAACCCTATGGAACTGCACTCAGCTGACACACTTGGCTAGTCAGGAGTCAGAATCAGTATGTGGGTGACTGGTGTTTGTCTTGAGGGCAAGCAGGGGCGTAATGGCCCCTTTCCTCACTTGTTACAGGGAAATGAAGCCCCGAGATATTAAATTTGGGTTTGTTTTCCTTTTCATCCCTACAACACTTTGCAAGGAGCCCTGGGAACACTGTGGGTTAAGCAGTAGGCTGCTAACTCAATGGCTGGCAGTTTGAACCTACTCGCCTCTCCATGAGGGAATGATGAGGCAGCCTGGGCCCTTTAAGATTTGCAGCGTCAGACACCCTGTTGTTGCTAAGTGTCATCGAGTTGGCTCCGATCCTTTGGGAACCAGAAGCAACCCTATGCAGAACAGAACAAAACACTGCCCGCCACAGGCCATCTCCCGAATGTCTTTATGCCTGAGCCTATGGATGCAGCCATTGTGCCAGTCCATCTCCTTGAGGGCCTCTGTTTTCACTGCCATTCCACTTGACCAAGGACGATGTCCTTCTACAAGGACTGGTCCTTCCTAAGGACATGTCCAAAGAATGCAAGATGAAATCTTGCTATCCTTGCCTCTAGTTCTTCCAAGACAGACCACAGGTGCACTCTGTCTCATGGGGTCACTGTGAGTCAGAACTCACGAGGTGGTAGAGGGTTTGGGTTTAGGGCTTGATTTTTTCATTTGAAGAACGCAAAGCACCTGCACACAGCCCTTCTCATCCCACACACCTGGGAGGAAGTTGCACTTGGTGGAGTTGACTTGCACAAAAGAGCTGGAAAGGAATGAGATCTGTCTATAGCTCAGGGGGATTTCCTTAACTCAGACCAAAGCAATCTTGCCTCCAGGAGAGCTCTCCCAAAGCCCGCCACAGCTACAGTCTCCTCCTGTGACAAGGACAGCAATTCACCTGGCTGGGAGCCTTTCCCTGTATACCGGTATCCCTGACCTCTCAAGGGCTCAACTGAAAGCCTTTTAAAATTCCTCACTGCTGGGGTAGTAGCTTAAGTTTCTCAGCACTACTGTACAAAATACCACGATAGGTGGCTTCGAAGAACAGAAATTCACTTCCGCATAGTTTAGGCGTCTACCCGGTCAAATTCAAGCTCTTTCTTTGTCAGTTTCAGGAAGGTCTTTGTCTCTCTCAGCTCTGTTCCCCTGTGTTCCCCAGGTTCCTTGGCATTCTTCCACAGACAGCTATCTCCCACCGTTGTGCTCGCTCCCACAGTGAATCTGCTTTTTTTTAATATCTCGAAAATGATTAGGGTTAGGACACACCCTACCTAATATGACCTCATTGACTCAGCAAAGGAAACCCTTCGTCCAAAGGGCACGTACATTTCCACAGATAGAGGGGTAAGAGCCCAACATAGACTTTGCTGGGGGTCGACGGTGTGTGGGACTTCAACAATTCACTCTATAAGAGCTGATAAGGGCCACGGGCTTAGACACGCCTGGTTCTCACTTTTTTTCTTATATATTCTTTTCCCCCTGTGGTCTAGGAAGAGTTAAAGAATTACCACACTCTCAGCGCACAGACCAGGAAGTCTGGGGAGAGTCTCCTGGGATTTCCTAGCCACTGTTCAGCTCTATCTTCTCAGCCTGGGGCTGCTCAAAGGCCACTCCCCTCCAGCCTCTCCTCTCCCCAGGCCTGGGCAGCGCTTCCCTGGCTCTGCTCCCTGGCTGTTTTAGCCCAGACGGTGGCACAGGAATGACAGGATGGAAGGACAGGACTATGTGCATTGAAGATGTACAAGGAAGCATTCCTAACTCTGTGGCCAACTTGGGCCCCTGGGCCATTGTTAAACAACCAGGAGTATCAGAAATATGTTGAACTAACACCAGCAAGCTCCAGTAAGCATAGGCACATCTGTAAGGAAAGGTGAGTCTTGGCCCTAAGCTCTATCTCCTAGCTAACCTATTTAAATTCCCTTTGATTCTATTTATGTTAAAAATCAACCTCAAGATAAGAGATGCAATCTATCCACCTACCAGTCTTTGTGTGAGAAACCGTAAGGGCACACTAAGGAAGCATGCAGCTGCTAACCACACAGAGGGAGTTTGAGTCTGCCTTGTTGACTCCAGTTCACCAGTTCACGGGACCAAGAACTGGAAATGCTACTGCCAAGGATCACTACCGGGTTAGAGTTACTGTGCCCCTGGGCATCCCTGGGAGCCAGAATTGACTGACAGCACACAATATGTGAACTGGGGGGGCCAGTGGTAATTCTGGGACAGAACTGTCCCCTCGGGGCTGAGTCCCGTAGTGGTTGTGTGTGGGACTGTGGCCCACAGGGCTGGTGGTTCAAATCCAGCAGCAGCTCTCCGAACAAGGTTGGCCCTCCTACTCCCACCAGGGGGCAGTGATGACCCCCCCCCCAAACAAAAAAAGAACTGTCCCCTCCTGTGTTGTGAGCGCTCCTGTGTCGGGAGACCCAGGTCCAGATTTCAGCCAAAGCACTTCATGTGTCAGTGAAGGCTCGGACAGGTTTCAGGGGAGCTTCCAGGAAAAGGCCCGATTATCTATTTCCAAAAAAGCTCAGTGGCAATGGGTTTGGCCTGGTTTGGGTTTATCTACAACCAAATATCAGACCAGGGAAATCCTATGATCGCAATGATCCCATCCACGACCAATCGTGATAATGAGAATGGCACAGGACCAGGCAGAGTTTTGATCCATCACTATGATGGAGTCACCATGAGTTAAAGACAACTAACTCCATGCCATCCCCATCCCCCCCAAACAACAACAATCATAATCAAGCCACTGCCAAAGGGTCAAGGGCTTTTGAGGTCATCGATCTTTACAAGAGCAGACAGCTTCTACTTTGTCTGCAGGAGTGGGCTTGAACTCCTGTCCTCAAGGTTACTAGTCCAATGCTCAGCTGGAGGGTTCTCCTTGACTCTATGGCAACGCACCATGTACAGCATCGAAGGGTACACAGCAAACTGACAACCAAAGCAGCCTCTGGGACAGTGCAGAGGAGTGGGGGAGACTTGATTTTATTCCATAACTTGTCTGTATTGCCTTCATTTTTAAAAAAATCAGTGGATGAGTGTCCATCTATTACGCAGCCCACAGAAACATTTCTTTCTGTGGGAAATAACACAGGGCCCTCGGAAAGGAGCCCTTTGGTCTAGCAAGCCTGAGCCTGGGCCGTCACATGTGCTCCCCACGAGCAGGGAGCACAGCCCACCCCCACTTCGCAAAGAGGTCACTCAGGCTTGGAGGACTCCTTGCCTTCGGCTTGAGAGCGCATCAGGCAGGGTGTGAGTCACAGGCCTCAGCCACTACGGCCAAGTTCCCGAGTGAGCAGTACACTGTCTCCTCTAGGCCACGGTTCCTTCTGACTCGAGTTCATGCTCTTGGTGAACATCTCACCTATTTCTTGGAAGGAAGACATCTGAACCTGCTCTTCTGCTGGAAAGCATTACTCGTGGCAGAGTTCACAGATCCACCTCATCCAAAGCTTAGCTTGCAATGCAGGGAGCATGAGAGGGTCCTCAGGCAGCTTCTCAGGGTTTCAGGGTACACGAGGGAGGCAGAAGAGCCTTGTGGGGGAGCCTCCCCGCTAAGTGAGCTGGGGACTTCCCTTAACCTCTGCCGCCTTCCTCGTTCTCCTGCTCTGCAACATGGGGGCTACCTAAGGGTTCCAATCTCATAGGCTTACTATGAGAATTTCATTAGATTTTCTCCAGAATTCAGAACCATACCTGGGAAACTATAAATAGTTCATTCAGATATGCAAGCTTTTTAAAGAAGGCTTGCTTATAGTTGAGGTAAATTTCACAGAATGAATTCTACTGTTTTTAGCCATGTATTTGACCATACTCCTACTGAAAGAAAATGTCACTCTTCTTCACAGACTTCTAGGAATCCAGGAAGTTTGTGATTCCCTCTGCACCCTGCTGTTCTTCAAGGTGATCCCCAAAGCCCACACTGCTCCCCAGCTCTGGGTGCATCTGTAACCTTCAAGGCTCCCTGAATCACACCCCTCCTTCATTAAACTCTCTTCAATGAGCCCATTTGAGGGGAACACCAGTTTCCCACTATCAGGAGAGGTGGTGTTCTGAGGCAGTACTGAGAGAGCCATTGTTAGAGGCCATGTTAGGAAAGAGGGAGAAGATAATTATGAACTTTGAAAACAGGTGAATGCTGTCCTGTTCATACTAGCCCTTATATCGTCATCATTTGAATCTCTAGGGATTAAAGTAACTCTTAGTAAATAACAAGAGAGAGAGAGAGCATTGAAAAACCAGCGAGCTGAGAGTCTGACTGTCCCGTCAGCAGGACAGCCATCAGGGAGAACTCTGGGTCAGCAAGAGAAGAGACTGCAGTCTTGGGGTCATTGGTTCTGTGTCAGGCATCATGGAATCTGCTCTCCACACATCCTCTCACCTGGGGCTCCCAGTAACTTGGTCAAGCAGTTCTTTTCACCCTCCATTTCAGATGAGGAAATGAGCACAAAGATAAAGGGCCTTGCTCCGTGTCACAGAGCCAGTGGGACAGATTGAACTGTGCACTCCCAAAATAGGCTTGGTCAAGTAGAGGGGCAGCAAAGAAGAGGTCGAACCCCAACAAAATGGCCTTCCACGGTGACTGTCCCAATGGGCTCAAACATAGGGAAGATTGTGAGGTCAGGCTCAGGACCGAGCGGCGGTTCATTCTACTGTATGTGGGGTTCTGTGAGTCCAAGTCAACCCAAGGCACCGCACAGCTGCAGCAACACAAACTACATCATCAATCTGACTAGACCTGGGCTTGTAAGCCCTCGTGGGCATCGGACTTCCTTTGCCATGTGGATGAGGCAATAATAAGGGATGGCTTAGCGGGATCGCTTTTGGTTATAAAAGCAAGCAACAAAAAGCCGAGGTGGAAGAAGACAGCATGTCATGTGGAGATCATCCAGGAGCCCAGGAAAGAAGCTGCAAAGAGACAAAAAGCGTCTCCCAAAGCCAACAGAGTAAGTCTCTTCCCCACAAGCAACTGCCCCCAATTCAGACTGCTAGCCTCTTAAATGGCAGGAAAATACGTGTCTGTGTAAAGTGACCCATGTGCGGAATTTCTAGCTAAGAGAGGAAGCAAGTATCACAGCCAGGATTTGAACCCACTGTACACTCGACCCCATGCTCCCGCACAGGAAGGTTCTGACCGGAGGCTGGGGCACTCACAGTCACTCTTTTGAAACACTCCCACCTACTGAGGGACATGTGGTGTGCAGCCTTTGACGTGAAACGCTCCCACCATGGATGTGGGTATGAGGGGCAGATCTCAGTCACCAACAGGGTTGGTCAGAGACCAATCAGGACAGGGGGGTGTCTGTGGAGAGAAACTGCTGTATGGAACTGTGGCTTGGGAAAGGAGTATTTGGGATAAACGAGGCTTCTCTGTAATATTATCCAAAACCATCCCTAATTCTGTTGACACCCTTTAGAGGGGTCCCCTTTTTTGCTTGCAGAACCCAACTACACCCACCCTGAGTATAAATACCACCCGAAATGGAAACATGAGCTGATACAAACGCTGAAATGACATTCTTGGGGAGGAAAAACCCACCCTAGGTCGTTGACTCCACAGAGAAACTCACAGTAATTTCATTGCTGTGAGCTGGCACCCATCTGCCAGCGTGCCATGCTAGCTTTTTGCTGGGACGCTGGAGGCTATGCCGCCTGTATTTCAAATACTAGCAGGGTCCTAGGACGGAGAAGTTTGGGGGCAGTTTCCAGACTAAGGCAGACCAGGAAAAAAGGCCTGGCACTATCTTTTCCCCAAAACTACCCTATAAAAACTTCTTGATCCCAATAAAATACTGTGCAAGATCGTGGTGGGAAACGAGCTGCAGGTTGGAGGGCACCAGACAGCAAACACAGCAAGGATGCAAACGTACCAGGAGTTACGAGGATGAGACACCGCTCTGTGCCATCAAGCTGAATCCAACTCACAGCAGCCCAATGGGATACGCGTACAATTGCCCCTTTGGGTTTCCCAGACTTTACATCTCTATTGGGGCAGACAGTCTAACTTTTCTCCTGTGCATGGCTCGTGGGTTCAAACCACAGTTCAATGGATAGCCCACTCTACTGCTGAGGGCTCCTTAACCAGGGCAGAGGGCCAGGAAATGTAAACTGTGCTTACATTTGCCAGAAAATGAAATGGACACGATGGCAAGTCTCTCTTGGAGGAAGTACAGCCAGAGAGCTCCTGAGAGGCAGAGATGGTGAGACGGGGTCTGACATCCTGTGGACATGTCAGGAGGGCCGGTCCCTGGAGAAGGACATCATGCTTGGTAAAGTACAAGGGCAGATGAAGAGAGGTAAGGCCCTTGAGGTGAGGGACTGACCCCGTGGCTGAAGCATAAGAACACTGTGAGGATGGTGCCCAGGACCCAGAAGTGCTGTGCTCTGTTGTGCATGGGGCCCCTGTGCGTTAGAACCGACTCTAGGGCACCTAACAGCCACCACAAAAATGACAACCTCCCTTCCAGAGGAAAACAATTCCTTGACCAGATAATCAAAATGCCAAGAATACGCAATGCCTTCCCAATGCCTTTCTAGATCTAGCCCTTTAACAGTGTTTGTTGACCGACCCCTATGTCACTTCAAAGCGAGCCAACATTCCACACTACATTGACTCAACAAATAAGACCAGCGGGCTTCACAGATTGATGTGTATATCAATTAAGGCGCAACAGAAAAAGGAAGAAGAAATCAAAAAAACATTATCACTGCGAAATGATTTGTAATCGGGACACCGTAACTTAGTCCTGGTTCTCATTCTCACTTTGTTCCTGCCGAAATCTGCCTTCTTCTCTCTGAGTGGAAAGGATGGAGGATTCAGCTGTGCACATATTAGACATTGCTGAGTCAGCCAAGGAGAAGACAAAGCGACAGAGAATGGTACTTGAACTAAGGCGTCTCAATGTAACACCGTGAGAAAGATACCCCATTAAGGTGTTTCCTCCAGATTCACGATCTCTCTCTACACCTTTCTTCTGATGTAACTTTAATCCACTGTGGAGGCTAGCTTTTGATTAGATGGCTATTCTTGAATTCATTCTGCAAACTGAGCTGGCTGTAGAAATGTTTACTACTGGGGACGGGTGACTCAAGTGATTTGCCAAGCCTGTGGCTTGGTGCTTCAACTTACCAGTGGTGTCTGACCCCGAAGCCCGGCCACTTGTCGGGTTCTCAGCATTGATGAGCTGCAGGTCTGTGTATGACGGGCCCAAACTTGGGCTGCTGGTGTCGTCAGAATGAGTGGTCCAGCTGCTCTCGGATGCCAGAGGGCACCTTCCCAAGGAGTCAAAGGATGGGCACGTCCAGCAAGGCATGGTCAACGGTGTGGCTGTGAACAAAACCCCACAGTGCTCGATATAAAGAGTTGTACAGGGTTCTCTTTAGTAATCGTCTTATGTTGAAGCCACTGGACCCTATGAAATCTCTGCAGCCATGCAAAGCAAGGGACTCCGGAATAAAGAAATACACGTATGATTCAGAGAAAGCAACTGAGACCCCAGCTCAGTCAGCATCAGCGTTAATATTAAAGCTTAGGTTTCGTGACCCTCATGTCAAAGAAAATCTCATAGAAGGGTTAGAGTGATTTTTAGGTCTAGTGTCACTTGTTGATTTGAGGTTCATTTAAACCCTACATACAGGTCTTGAGGAGTCACCTTTGCTATTGCTGGTAGTTGCTATTGAGTAATTCCAACCCTCTGTGACTTTGTGGGTGCAGGGGAAGAACTGCTTTGGAGAGCTTCAAAGTTGGGACCTTTGGAAAGGTTCCCAGGCCTGTGTTCTGAAGCATCTCTGGTAGGTTCCAACTGCCAACCTGTCAAGCACTTAACTACTAGTTAAGTTGGTACCACCCAGAGATGTCTACTTTTACTGTTCACCTGTTGAGTCCCCCTTACTTAATGGCCTATCAGCCACCCCAAGAAAACATACTCTGTTACACTACAGAGTTATAGCCAGTTGGGGTTATGGGTGAAGACCAGACAAATATATAATAAGCATGTGATATATCCCTGCTTGTCTTCAATGTGATAACTAGAAAGTATGTCACCCCCCTGTCTCCCCATCCCACACACACACTAAAAAACAAGGCAGCTGCCATGAGTGGATTTTTTTAAATTAAAAAAAAATTAATCATTTTATTGGGTAACTCTTACAAATCTTATAACAATCCATCATTCAATAGTATTAAGCACACTAGTACAAATGTTGCCATCAATACCTCCAAAACAATTTCTATCTACTTGAGTCCTTGATATCAGCTCCTCTTTTCCCACCCTCCCACCCTCAAGAATTCCTGGTCAATTAAATATCATTATTGTTTTTTCCATGGCTTACACTGTCCATTGTCTTCCTTTACCCTTTCCGTTATTCACCCCCCTGGGAGGGCAGGGCCGGCTATATATCCAACCTTGTGATGGGCCTCCCCCTTTCTCATAGAATGTATTTTGACCCATGGGGACACCAGGTGTGTTGGCGCCGAACCGTGTTCCACAGCATTTCCAATAGTTGGATTCTGCCCAGAACATCCTTCTGAGGAGCAGCTCGCTGATAAAAAGCACTGAGAGGTTGGTGAGCACCAGAGAGCATTCAGCCTTTGCCCCACCCATGGGACTAGAGAGTCTATGAACCAGTATGTGTAGATATGAAGGCTCACTGGTGAACTGAATATCAAAGAATAAAAGGGGAAACAAAATATATTTAGAAGACACGACAACTAAATGTGCTCAGGGTTTAGAGAACAGAGAAGGATTTCATGAAGCGAACACTCTCCCTGCCACAGGCACAGAGCAGAACTGCCGCGGAGGGCTTCCAATATTGGCACTCTTTCTGGGAGTAGGAAGCCTTATCTTTCTCCTGTAAGCAGGCATGGCATTTACTCGCTGGAAAAGAAACCAATTCTATACACAAAACAGTCACGGCATTAAGACTTACAACTACTCTTCACCAAGGGATGCGAAGCCCTGGCGGTTTAGTGGTTATGAGGGCTGGCAGTCACAAGGTCAGCGGTTCGAAACCAGCAGCAGCAGATCCATGGGAGAAAGAGGGGGCTTTCGACTCCCATAAAGAGTGACAGTCTTGGAAATCACAGGAGCAGTTCTACCCTGTCCTGTGGCGTCACTTTGAGTCAGTATTGACTCGATGGCGGGGAGCTTGTTTTCTGCTTTATTCACCAAAGGGGGAGCCCTGGTGAACGATCAGTCATCACAAGGTGATGCATTGGCCTTCCTACATGCAAGATCTGCAGTTCAACTCCTCTAGCAGCTCTGTCAGGACGATGATGCTTTCTACTCCTGTGAAGACTTAGATTCAAAGGAGTGGCAACACTCTGCTCTGTGAGTTGGTCTGAATTGGAGCGGACTCAACAGCAGTGGGTTTGTTCTTGTTGTTATTCACCAAAAGGGACCAAAAAGAAAGTGAAAAAAAATCTACAAAATAGAAGATACCTCCCACACGGATTCCAGAAAAATTCCTGCAAGTTAGAAAAAAACAAAACAAAACAAAACCCAGAGAACTCAGCAGAATTGAATCTATTTGAATAGACATTTTCTGGGGAAAGAAATCCAAAAGTCTAGTAAGCAAGGAGAAAAATCCTTAGTACTATTAATCTAGAAAATGCAAATTAAATTTACATGAGGTACTGTTACTATCCCAACCCCTACCTGATGAACTAGGAAACAATGATAATCCCAAGAGGAAATGAGGTAGTGGGACCACACAATTGTTCCTATAGGATGGTGGGAGAGTTCAGAAATGACTTGAGGTGATCTGGTCCTACTGAAGATGAGAATACCATAAACCCATTGGCATCAGTTGATTCTGACTTATTGACTCTACAAAACAAAGTAACACTGCCCCTTAGGGTTTCCAAGGCTGTCGTCTTTACCAAAGCAGATGGCAATATCGTTCTCCCATTGAGCACCTGGTGAGTTCAAATCACCAACTTACTGGTTAGTAGCCACATGCTTGGCCACGTACCATCAGGGCTCCTCTGAACACAGTGGCAGTACTGCAACTCTCCTCCTGGGTGATCCCCACGTGAAGAATGCACAGAGAAGGAAAGCAGAGCACTCTTACAAGCACTGTCCTTGCTGGCCAAAAAACAGATTCAATGTGAATGTAAACAGCAACAATAAATGAGTTGTGATACAGCCAGCACAACAGCAACAAGTGAATTAGGAGGGTTCGAAATTTTGTGAAAAAAAAAAAACAGAATGAACAGATAATGTAATTTTCCCATGAACTTTTTTAAAAAATTAACTACCGGTAGTTTATTTATTTTGACAGTTTCACCAACATGAAATTCACATGTCATACATTCCACTAGTTCAATTACATTCATTAAGAGTTGTGCAACAATCATCCCTATCAATTCTAGGATATTTCTTCTTTCTTGTATCTGTTGTTAATTCTCCATTTCCTGCCAATCTCCATACCATGTCCCTTTAAAACTATCAATCCAGTTGTTGTCTCTAGAGGTTTATCAAGCCAGGGTTTCATACATAGAAAAACATACAAAATCAAAACCAAACACCAACAACGATAGAATCACACAGAAAAAAATCATCAGACTAATATGAAACAGAAAATATTAAAACCTGGAACAATTACACTTTGGAAGATCAAATAACAAGGTATCACATTTTCAATAACTACAACTGCAGTCACTGTCCAATAATGTTCTCTGTCTGATAACAAGGCCT
>PVJH01047566.1:0-11246 GCA_004026705.1 Nesogale talazaci
TCCGCACTCAACCACTTACGACCACTTACGCCACCGGGGCTCAGTCCTGTCCTTTTATCTTATGCATTATCAAAAAAAAAAAAAAAAAGGAGCAGGAAACATTTTATACCTTTCTTCATTTCTAAGGTGATAGTTTGTGTCCTGCAGAATACATTATGCGTCTTGTTAGGCATTGTTCACATTGAGTAGCTTACACTTGAATGTCTTTTTTGCGTGGATTGCGTTTGCATTCCAGTGGATGGCGCTTCCGAGTGCATGTGTTTGCTCAGCTGTCTTAGCTGGGGCGGGCAGGGGGGGTCCGCGGCTCACTGGAGAACAGGATGGTTCTTTTTTTTTTTTTTTGCTCTATCTTGGCTAGTACAGTGTTTGGCATTTAATCCACGAAATGTTTGTTTACTGAATTGAACGGACTTAATTCATACGCCTCTGGAGGAGCCCTGGTTGGCGGCGTGGGCCGTGCACCGGGCCGCAGCGAACGTCAAGGTCAGCAGTAGGGATCCACCGGCCTCTGGGTGGGCGAACAGCGAGGCTGCGAACCCCAGGCTCAGGAGGGGGCCGGCCGACCCTATTGGATTCGGGAGGGTTGCGTTCTACCGACTAGGAATTTGAGCCAGAAGTAGCGAGACTGATCCTCTCTCTCTCCTTCAGAGGCGCTTGCTAGGGCCTCGTCTTCCTACGGCCCTCAAGTGCGTGTTGTAAGTTCATTGAGGACCCTCCGCTACACGCATGCGCCCTTCCTTTTCCCACGGCCAGCCGCCTCCACTTTGCCTTTCGCGTTAGGTCTCTTGGCCCCCGTGCCTTACCATCACCCGCACGGGGACGTTCGCGAGCGAAGGTAATGGCGACTGGGGCACCCGATTCGCAAGCGAGATTCGGTCAGTCCGTGAAAGGGCTTCTCACGGAGAAGGTGAACACCTGTGGCACCGACGTGATCGCGCTGACCAAGCAGGTGCTGAAGGGCTCCCGGAGCTCCGAGGTGGGTCGAAAAGGGACCGACTCCGGGACTAATCTGCGCGACTCCCCCACCTTTCGTCGTTCTGAACGGGTGGGGCCCGTTGCATCTTGGGATTTGTAGGCTGTGACCTTGTGGCGGAGGTGAGAGCCGTTCTCGGAGGGCGCGGCTTGCATGCTGGGATATGTAGTCCTCGGCTAGAGCGGCGCTTTGGTAGCAGGTGGATTTGGAGTCAGAGCTGCTTCCTAAGTTATCCCAGATGCGGTTTGAGTTTCGAACTCTTATGATTGCGTCTGTAAGATTCTAAGGCCCTGAAGCCTGGAGCAGTTCTGCTCGGCATTATTAGTTGGAATTAACCACATGGACGTGGGATTTGTTTTGTTTTGTTTTAAAGTGGGTGATCACCATGTCTTTTCTCCCCCAAAGCTATGGGTAGGTTGAACCGCTGACCTTTCAGTTACTCCACAGAGCTCGTTGGGACTACAGAGGTAGGGCTGAAAACAACACAATGACTAAGAATCTGTGCTGTAAGGTGGATGGGTTAGTGGACCTAACCAATTTGTTTTTCAGGTTGTTGTTGTTGTTTATGATCAGATCCTTTCAGCTCCCACAGTCTGCATAGTTTTGCCTCAACATTCCAAATTCTTTTTTTTCCCCCTCCCGCATCACTGCCCTGGTGGGAGTAGTCCAAATGCCCATTACCAGGTGAATGAATGTACAAGATGTGTAACCAGAAACCCAATCATTCCATTCATAAATATTGATCCAAGAAAATACATGTCCATATAAAGACTTACGTATTGACTCTTCACAATAACTATTCCTACTAGCTTTGGCCCCACTAGAGTTGTCTTTGTGTAAGACAACTATATTCAGCTTGGGCTTGCATTTACTATAACATTGTTGAATGTGGGATACCAGCCTCCACAATTGAACAGGTCCAAGGGGTGGTTGTGTAATTGAGGGGTTAAATTAAAGAGACATCAGATGAGATAAAACATGCATGTGAAGGCTGATCCCGGTGGCGTAGTGATTGAGTGCGGGACTGCAGCCCACTGGCTTGGCAGTTCAAATCCAGCAGCAGCTCTCCAGGAGCAATGCTGGGCCTCCTACTTCCACCAGGGGGCAGTGATGTCCCCCTCCCCCCAAAGAAAAAAAACATGAATGTGTTCACCTCTAGGACTGCCATGGTCTCAGCAGCCAAGTCCGCGAAGAAAGAGCGTATATATTTCCAATCAAAGCTGATATACACTTAGGGCATGTGTAAGACCCCCTAATTACATCGTAACCGGAAGGGCATATGTGCAACAGGAGGGGGACGAGGGGTGTACATGTAACAAGATGGGCAGACTCGACATTCAAGATGGCAACCTAACCTTGGTCCTCCCTGAGTTGGCTTGATTTTGTCTTTGGGCTTTCCTATAGGGAAACAATCCAGTATCTTTTTAGAAGTGAGTGGACCCTACATAGGGTGGGACAAACTATAGGGTCTGACCGCTCTACATGGCTAATAACCCTCAGGGAGATAACCTTTAAGTAGTTGACCTCTAAATTCATAGACATTGACCTTGTGTTAGCAAGCAGCATCTTAGGTGTGACATATCACATGGGCTTGGGGAACAACCTGGGAATAACCTTTCTGTTTCCCACAATTGAAGTCATTGACCTGGTGATCACCAACAGGCTGTGTTTGCGATCTTCTATCTTATGCTCTCATTTTTTAAAAAAAATACTTTTATTAGCATATACTTCATTAATCTTACTCCTTAATTGTTCAATCGTATTAGGATTTGTGCTGTCACCACCACAATATTTTCTTTTGTACTCATCGTTATTAGCTCCCCATTTCCCCCCACCCCTGCCATGCCCCTAGGCAGTTACCAGTCTAGCCACTGTCTCCATGGATCTACCTGTCCTGGATTTCATGTACAGAAAGTCATACAAAACACAAACAGGAAGCAAGCAAACAATAACAACAGCAAAACTCCAACAAAAATGGCTAGACAAAACATAGGAAAAGTTCACTGGAAAAGAAAGCAGACAATATTTAATGATGGAAGCAACTTTAAAATGGGCCAAAAAAGAAATCAAATGATCTTTTATTTCTTTCATTTTTTTCCCCAATAATTTTATTGGGCGCTCGTACAGCTCTTAGGACGTTCAATACATCATTTGTATCAAACATACTTGTACACATATTGCCATATTCATTTCCAAATATTTTTCACTTGAGCCCTCATTTTAGAATTCATAATCACATAAAAGTCTAGTTCTTTTAAAGACTTATTAACTTTTACGGAGTAATAGAGACGATATTTTGAGAAGATAAATTTGTTTGCTAAATTAATTCTCTTTGGTATTGCTGTGATAGTGTTAGGCTTCCCCAGAAATACCTTTGCCCTTGACTTTGCTTAAGAAAGAATTCATGGCTGAGCTCGAGTGGCCTAGTGGTTGTGTGCGGGACTGTGGTCCACAGGGTTGACAGTTCAAATCCAGCAGCAGCTTTCCAGGAGCAAGGCTGGGCTTCCTACTCCCACCAGGGTAGTGATACCACACACACACACACATACACACACTCACAGAAAGAATTCATGCCAAAGTCTGGTTTGTGATGCAAGTGAGTTTTTATAAAGGATAGAAGGAGTTTCAAGTAATGGTTGCTTTTCCTAGTAGAGATGTGTGTCTGTGCACGTGTCGTTGTGGTAATGATATAATCTTGTATTAATTTGAGGATATGAAAAAAAGAAGAGAGACTCTAGCTAGTCAATCAGGTCCCAACTTGATGCCTCCTCATGAGTGTGGCCTTCTCAGAAGGACTCTGGAAACTTCCACTCTTCTTCCCCAGAGGGACACTCTCTCTGCCTCACATTCCTGTTGACAAACCACATGATGCTGGCAGCCAAAGCCTTGGAGAGGCTCCTACTGCTATTGTATCCACAAGACTTTCACCCACTAGCCTGTGATCTTCCTGTGTTCGGCATCATTGGGACTGTGTGAGTCTGAAGAAAAAACGATAGACTAGTATTGGACCTATGGGCTAACATCAGACTTGTGGACTTGATGTGGACTGGGCTGGGATGTTTGCTTCATGTGCAATTGCTCTTTCATATAAAGCTCTCCATTAAATGGATTTAAAAAAGAGGAAGAAGGTTTTACACAGGCACCCTTGGAGCACTTCACACCCACATGTAGAAACCTGAGGCCGAAGAAAACCGCAGCGTGGCTGAGGAGCAGCTGGAAAAGAGGGTAGAGGTCTCTAAGATTCTGCCTTTTCAGGGCCTTCTCCTGGGAGGTGTGGTCGAAAGTTCTGGGTGATCCCATTGGCTGAATGAAGCCCACCTGGCCTAGATTGGGGCCCACCCAGGTGTACCGCCCCCTAGGTGCTGTCCCCCTGACTTGCCTGAATTGGCGCATGCCCTTTAGCCTTTATCAGCTTCCAACTTCCTGTAAGGCGGGGAGGGAGGCCTTGGCCTCTAGAGGGAAAACCCGGGGTTTCTGCTTCTAGCTCCCGAACAATAGCACTAGGTACCTAAGACAGAATTTGGTATTAGGATTTGGGTGCGGCTTTAATAGATACCTAAAATGTGAAAATGATTTTGGAAGTGGGTTAAAGAGTTGAGGCTGGAAAAATCTCAAGGTGCTTAATAGTAAAAGCCTAGATTTCATGAAGCGATTATTGGTAGAATTATAGATGTCAACGTTCTGGTGAAGACTCAGAAGGAAGTGAGGAGGACTAGAGGGAAAGGCTTTGTCATCTTAGAAAATAAATGTAGTACAGGAACAGGCTGTTGTTAGAAATGTGGATATTCTGGGACAAGAGGAAAGTAGAAGGAAATAGAAGAAAGAACCAGAGGCAACGGGGAATTATAGAGGTCTAAATATAGGCATGTACATATGTAGATATATTCATATATGATGATGGGGAAATAGATCTATGTGCATATTATAGGTTTAGTATTAAGGTATAAATGGACATCGGGCCTCCACTCAAGTACTCCCTCAATGCAAGAACACTTTGTCCTATTAAACTGGCATTCCATGCTGCTCACCTTCCCAACACAACATCTAAAGACAAAGCAGATACATAAGCAAATGTGGTGAAGAAAAACTGATGGTGCCCGGCTATCAAAAGATAAAGCATTTGAGAACTTAAAGGCTTGAAGGTAAAAAAAGCGGTCACTTAGCTGAGAATCAACAAAGTCCACATGGAAGAAACACACCAGCCTGTGTGACCACGAGGTGCCAAAGTGATCTGTTATCAGGATTTAAGAACTAAAAATCATTACATTGCGTGTTCACCTCCCTGACATGATCACTGGTGGCAAATGGGTGCATAGGCAAATGTGGTGAAGAAAGCTGATGGTGCCCGGCTCTCAAAAGATACAGCGTCTGGGGTCTTAAAGGATTGAAAGTAAACAAGCGGCCATCTAGCTCAGAAGCAACAAAGCCCACGTGAAAGAAGCACACCAGCCTGTGCAACTACAAGGTGTCGAAGGGATCAGGTGTCAGGTGTCAAAGAACTAAAAATTGTATCATTATAAAGGAGGGGGAGTACTGAGTGGGGACCCAAAGCCCATCGATAGGTGAAGCAGCACCCCCTCACAGAGGGGTTGCAGGGAGGAGAGGAGCCAGTCAGGGTACAGTGTGGCAACAATGAGGTATGCAACTTTCCTCTAGTTCTCAAATGCTTCCTCCCACCCACTATCATGATACCAGTTCTAGACATCTTGCAAATCCGGCTAGACCAGGGGATGTACACTGGAGTCGAAAACATGGGGGATTCAGGACAAGTTGATCCCTTCGGGACCCGTGGTGGGTGTGCTGAGACTGGGAGGGTGGAGTGGAAGTGGGGAGCCAATTGCAGGGATCTACATTTAACCTCTCTGGAGTACAGACAGCAGGGAAATGGGTGAAGGGACACATCAGACAGAGTACAATATGAAAAAGTATTAACAATGTGTAAATTATTAAGGGTTCATGGGGGAGGGGGAGTGGGTAGGGTAGGGAAATATGGGGAGCTGGTACTGGGGACCTAAATGGAAGAAGGATGTTTTGGGGGTGATGATGGCAACAGGTGTGTAAAGGTGATATGCAAACAATTGACATGTGTTGATCGTGATGGGAGTTATATGCGCCCCCACTAAGATGATTTATTTTTAAAAAAGGAGGGGGAAAGAGGAGCTTATACCAAGGGCTCAAGTAGAAAATATTTGGAAGTGAGTTGACAACATGTGTACAAATGTGCATAATACAAATGATGTATACAATGTTATAAGAGCTGTAAGAGCCCCCAGTAAAATTATTGGGGAAAAAAAAGAACAAAAAAATCATATCATTGATTGAATGATTGATTGAATGAGGGGGAGTGCAGAGTGGAGACATAGCTCATCTGTAGGTAACTGGACATCCCTTACAGACGGGTCGCAGGAAGGAGATGAGCCAGTCAGGGTGCAGAATAGCAACAATGAAACATACAACTTTCCTCTAGTTCTTTAATGTTTCTTTTTCCCTACTATCATGATCTTAATTCTATTTTACCAATCTAGCAGACCAGAGGGATGTACACTGCTATGGATAAGAACTGGAAACATTAAAGCCAGGTATCAGATTTAGCTATGAAAAAAAATGCATCTAAATCTGCATTGAAGTGGAAATCAAAACTGAAATTATATATTATCTAAAAAATTTCCCAAATGGGAAAACACTCCTTAAAATCTTTTTTTTTTTGTGAAAATGTACACAACAAAGAATATACTTTTTTTGTGTGTGTGGGCATCACTGCCTCTGGTGGTCGTGGGCGCTACCTGGTGCTGCTCCTGAGAGCCGCCACTGGATTTGAACCACCAAGCCCGCGGGCTGCTGTCCTGCACTCAACCACTTACGCCACTGGGGCTCAGCCCAAATGTATATTTTTTAAAACAAAGATTACATGTAGAAAGAAAAAAAATAAAAACTTTGCATCAAGACAAGTAAACTGTATGTAAAGCTGCATATTGCAAATTTTGTTTTTAAAATGTTTTATTATTTAGAAAAGAAATGAAAAATAACTAGCTAAATATTTTAACACAATATCCTATAACTTCATCAAACATACTTTTGTTTCATTGTTATTTTGATTGATTAATAGTTTGTAGTTATCATATTTGTATATATTGTAATGGTTAAAGATAACCAGTCTCTCTTTTTATTACCTCTCTTACTTTTATATCAAATTTATACTTGATAGTTTAAGATTACTATTGCTTTATAAGTAGTACTTTATTGTTTCTGCCAAATCTGATGCTGTTTGTGTGAGAGGGAAGGAGATAATTCCTTTTTTTTTTCAATAATTTTATTGGGGACTCTTACAGCTCTTATAACATTCAATACATCCTTTGTATCAAGCACATTTGTACACATGTTGTCATCTTCATTTCCAAATATTTTCTACTTGAGCCCTTGTTATAAGCTCCTCTTTCCCCCTCTTTTTATTTTAAATCATTCCATTGGGGGAGAGATATTTCCTTTTTAAAATAGGTTTTGGGGCTGAACCCCAGTGGCGTAAGTGGTTGAGTGTGGGACTGTGGCCATAAGCTTGGCGGTTCAAATCCAGCGGCGGTTCTCAGGAGCAGCACTGGGTGGCTCCCACGACCACCAGAAACAGTGATGCCCCCCCAAATGTGGGTGTTCAGTATACTTCTGGTGAAGCTTTCAAAGACAATGATACACATATGGGAAATGATACACACTGGGAAAGCAGTGTGCAGGGCGGTCAGTAACAGGTGATTTGAACAGGGGAGACACTGGGAGAAGTGTACAGAATAATCCAACAGAGGCAAATATTGTTAGAGTCACAATTCTGCAATAGAATGATCTAGTGGATATGGGTAGACACCGACTGAGCAGGCGTGGGAGGAAGAATGGGACTCTATACCTACAAATATACATATGGGTTTGAGAGCAGTTATTTCTATAGTTATTTATGCTGCAACTGTATCCATGAATATGGTGAGGCATACAGAGGGCAAAGTTATGAAAACTAACTTGATAAAATGAAACACTTAGAAGAATGAGTTGCTGCACCTCAGGGATTAGGACGATAGCCTTGGGGACCAGAATCACTTGGCATAACTTAAATCACAAAGACAATCTTTCTATCTCCTTCTTCGATGAGCAGCCACTGGGACCTTAAAAGCTTGTGAGAGGCCCTTTAAGTTGCAAGTCTTGACCTCTTATCCTCCCATGCAAAGAAGAGTAAAGAAAATCAAAGATGAATCGTTTCTCCGCCTTTTTGCTAAGATCAAGTGTAGAAAGTCAAAGATACATGAGCCCCCCAGTAAAGTGATGTATTAAAAAAAAGGAGAGGGAAAGAAGAACTTATACCAAGGACTCAAGTAGAAAATATTTGGAAGGGGATAAGCCACAGTGGCGTAGTGGTTGTGCACGGGACTGCGGCCCACTGGGATGGAGGTTCAAATCCAGCAGCAAGACTGGGCCTCCTACTCCCACCACCAGAGGACAATGATGCCCAAAACAAAAACAAAACAAAAAAAATTTTGGAAATGAATATGGCAACATGTGTACAAATATGCTTAATACAAATGATGTGTGGAATGTTATGAGAGCTGTAAGAGCCCCCAATAAAATCATTGGAGAAAAAAAAGAAAATCAAAGATACATGAGAACAATTAGTCCAAGGGTCTAAGAGATCACATGAGTATCAGCGTCTACTACCCTGAGACAAGAACTAGATGATGTCTAGTTAGCACTACTAACTGCTCTGAAAGGTTCTGGGTAGAAGAGGAGAGTAAATCAGAAACAAAACTAAAAATCATTAAAATGAGACCAGGTTTATTGTTCAGTCGAGACTGATGGAATTCTTGAGACTACAGCGCTTACTCATCCCTCAGGTCTAGAATTGAATTCACCGTCCATGGCTCAATTTTTAACCACGCAACGGGAACAATATCACTGGGGAAGTCCCTCGCCTTCGAAAAATCAACCATTCGAAAATTTAAAAGGCAGCATTTGCTCAAGGACAAATTTCAGAGTCGTTGGGAACGAAGGAGGATTAGAGATGAGCAAGACAGGGAGGACGTGGTGCCCCGTGATGGATGTTGCAATGAGTGACAGGCAAGGAAATGAGTATGAATTGGTGAATTGAGGTCTGATTGTCCCTGTAAAGCACCTCCCATTTAACCTTCAGAATTAGGGGAAATGATGAACATGTGATTGGACAATGGCAAAAGGGGGATGTTTTATGCATCGGCAAAGAAATGTTTGATGGAAGGTAAAACGTGTAAGTTAGGAATTTCAGTATTTGCCCAAGGAGAGTTCTAAGCAAGATCTTTAAGGGTCTGTCTGAGCTCTCCTGGCTACTTTTAGTCAAATGTAAGAGGAAGAAGATGGGGTTTAAAATGAAGTGTACAAAATGAAAACAACGCAAAGATTTTGGAAGAAGTCTCATTCAAATATAGGATACTTACCTTAGAATATTCGCCAAAGACACGGCCACACAATCTTTCAAAAAGGAGATAAAGAAATAGAAAGCAAATGTTTTGAAAATGATGATGGCAACATATGCACTAATTTGCGTGACACAGTGGATGGATAGATGGATGGATTGTTATAAGAGCTGTAAGAGCCCCAATAACATGATTTGAAAAGAAAGATTAGAAATAGATAGATGAAGGGCTGAGCCCCGGTGGCGTAGTGGTTGTGCGCGGGACTGCGGCCCACTGGGATGGAGGTTCGATTCCAGCTCCACGGAGCAAAGGCTCGGCCTCCTACTCCCACCACCTGAGGGCAGTGATGCCCCCCCCCCCAAAAAAGGAAAGAAATAGATGACAGATAGATAGATGGATGGATAGATGAAGCTTGTGAGTGGTAGAGCTAACCAAATGCCATAGCAAGAAATCCATTAGCTTAGACTGGAGGGAACAGAAAGAAGGAAGAGACAAGCAAGACTTCCCTCATTTTGCTTTTGATCTTGGTTGCAAAAAAGCTGTCTTTCAACTTCCGTGGTAGATATTCACATCATAACTCTTTAGATTTCATGTCTTTAAAAGAATGTGTGTGTGTGTGTGTAACATATGTGTGCCCCAACCATGTACACACATATAAGGAGGCTTCAAAGGATTTGTGGGAAAATGGAATGAAGAGGTAGTGGTACCTTTTGAAGTTGTGAGCAAGATCTCAGATCTTCAGAGGAGTGAGCAGCCATCTAGGATACAACCTTTGGTCTCGGACTGTCTGGAGTGAAAAAGAAAGGAGGCCACAGAGACTGGAAGGAAGGCGTGTGTAGGACTCGCAGTATACAGGAACCACACAGTCTTACCTTCTTTGAGCCCTGAAGAGCCAAGTGGTGGCCAACTCTAACTACCAGCCATTATGACCAGGGACATTACAGAAGGGATATATATAGAGTGGGAGAAAAATAGAGAGCAAAACTCCAATTCTCAAAAAAGCCCAGACTTTCTGGACTGGCAGAGACTAGAGGAACAAACCCTAAGCCTCTCAACAACTTTCTTCAACTTGGGTCTCAACAAACTCCTCCTGGTGACCACCTATCAGCCAAAGATTGGCTCACAAATCTCATCTGACTACTGTGCTCCTCTGAGTCTAAACCATCTTCCAGGTGAAGCCTAACTGTGTTAGTCCGGGTCGACTAGAGAAACAAATCCATAAACACGCATATGTTTGTAAGGGAGGTTTAGATACTAGAGCAATTGAACATTGGGAAAAAAACATCCCAGCCCAGTCCAGATCACATCCATAAGTCTGATATTAGCCCATGTGTCCGATGGCAATCTATAAAGTCCTCTTCAGACTCACGAAACACATGCAATGCTGCTGAATGCAGGAAGATCACAGGCCAGTGGGTGCAAATCAGTGGTGGCAGAAGCATCTCATCGCTGGGAGGGGTCTCCACGTGGCTTCTCGAGGTCCAGGTTTCTGACTGGATCAGGATAGGTCCATGTGGCTTCCCCTCAGGAATGTCTCACAGAAAGTCAGCCTCAGCAGTCCAGTGACTCCAGGTGAGTGTTGTCAGGAGAAAGTTTCCAAGGAAGTGAACCAAGGGAGATTGTGTCCCTACCTCCAAGAAGGAAGTACCACATTTCTCAGCATTCTCAGAAGGCCACGCCCACACAGGGTTCTCATTGTCTACCTCCAGATTGACAGGCTAGACTCCACCCCTACGCTCTTTTTTTTGTTTTGTTTTTGGCATCACTGCCCTCTGGTGGTGGGAGTAGGAGGCCCAGCCTTTGCTCCTGTGGAGCCCGCTGCTGGAATTGAACCTCCATCCCAGTGGGCC
>PVJH01047567.1:0-11233 GCA_004026705.1 Nesogale talazaci
TGGCTGTTTTGTTTTGCTGTCTGTCATGTCGGGCCTGTAGTGGATTTGTTCATAGTTTTCTTTTTAACTGTAGCCCGGCCTTCCGAAGATCTGAGGGACAGGACACTGGCCTCTTGTTTAAAAAGTTTAAGGATCCCTGTTCTCAAAGAAGAGAGCCATATGCGTATCTGAATGTACCTAAATATTCCCTTGCCAAAAAAAAAAAAAAAAAAGTCCCTTGCAGTTAAAAGTCCAATGTGCAACCGCTATGCCTCCTGCACTGCTTTAAACGGTCATGGAAGATTTTGATTTGGAAATATAATAAATCTATTCTCTACAGTCAGACCCAGAAAAGGTATACATAACTATATACTTATGATAGCCACTGAAAAATGCATTTTATACCAGTTTAGTAAATTGTCTTTAAAACAATGTCTTAAATGGGATTTTTATAATAATAATGTAAATTGCTATGAAAAACACATATACTCTACATTTACATTCCTATAGGGAAAAACAATGTTATATGATTAGCTATGATTTTAAAATTTATTTTATGAAATTAATGAAACTGATGCATGTAGGCCTCTAAGTTACAGTTATTTGTTAAATATCTTGAAGAGTGAAATAGATTATAAAACTTCAAATTCTTATTTGTATCACAATTGAGACAATTACATCAAGACACAAATGACACACTATTTAAATGCGTTTGGCATTAGTACAAGATTTATCCTTTTAACCACATGTGATATTTCGGTATTTAAATTATTGATGATAAATATTTTTTCTGGTATTTTGTTTCTATTTTCACTTGTAGCTTTGTTAATCTATAATGTATGAGATTGTAGAAATTCTTTATTCTCTGTATGGCTCATGTTATTCATTTGTAAAGAGAGTAATGTCATGTCCTACCTCATAGGACTGCTCTGAAGGTTAAATACATTATTGAGAACAAAGCCCCTTCAAAGGTGACTAGGTATGTGCATGAGGAGAAACTCAAAAGGGTCACAGGACACAGGGCAAGCCTCAGGATCTATGAGAACATTCATATTTTTTATTAATTTTGATTCTAATAGTAGTATTTTCAAATGACTTCTATCTTATAATGCTATTATCTATTCTTATAATAGCATTATTGAAATATGATATTTTATTCATTACTAAACATACATTTAAGTTGATAATTTACTGTTCATATTTTAAGGCATCATATGGAAATCTAGTTAAAATATGAGTTCAAAATATCAGCATATCAAACATATAGGGGAAAATACTGTGAGAAAGTGTGTCAAAATAAATATGGAACAGGTTGAATTTATTTCTTTCAGAATATAATTTAGTACTTTACAATTATTCTCAAGTGAAAGGAATATACTTTTTTTTGTTTTTTGGGGGGGGCATCACAGCCCTCCTGGTGGTCGTGGGAGCTGCCCAGTGCTGCTCCTGAGAGCAGATGCTGGATTTGAACCGCCAAGCCCGCGGGCGGCAGTCCTGCACTCACCCACTTACACCACCGGGGCTCAGCGGAAAATATACATTTTGTAATAAAAAGAAGCAGAAACTAATGTTTTTCATCATAATATTGACACATCATTAAGTCTATATTCTTGAAATGTTCATTGTAAAAGGACTATATGCATGGAAAAATTAGGAAATTTCTTGAAGATTCATTAACCTTTCTAATCTTATAGCATTTTTTCTTACATATTCAGCTATATTTTTATAATTATTCAAATACATATTAAATTTATATAATTTCTTTAAAGAAACAGCTCACGTATTCAACAGAAGGAAACTAAATGTTAGTATTTACACAAATACTATCATTAGTAAAATAATATTGCTGTAAAACATAGAAATATTTACTAGACAGAAATACTAAAATGTGAAACTATTGTTCCTTGAAATATACTTCATCTAGGTGTATGGACTTCTGAGGGAGCGAGGTTCATCTCTCTTAGACTTCCCCAGATGTTCTGCAGTCGGGTGAAGATAGGACGTTTCCACAATTAGCTCTCTTCCGAAACATTAAGCAAATATTAGTGACTTTTTGCCAGCTCTGTAGCTTAGAGATACTCTCCTCCCTAAGGACTGCAGCTATATGGAGGCCTTTGTCTCTCTCAGAAAAGATAGGCCTGACTCCCTGATTTAAGGACAAAGGGTCAATTCTTCTGAAAGCTTTAGTTAAATCAAGTCTCTGACCCATGGGCAATCAAGGTTAGGTCATCACCGTGATGCCCATCTTAGGACCACTTGTCTTGTCACATCATGAGTCTTTTGTGCATCCACCTTGTCACATGATCCCAATAACCTCCCTCACCTATAACGTGTGTGTCCCTAGATCATCCCTCATTACTGTATAACCTATAGCTAACCCTTTCCTGTGATGTGTCTTTACCTATAATTAGGGGCCTTGCATGTACCCCAAAGATAAATAAGGCTTGGCAAGAATAAAGGAGCTCTCTGGGTCTTGCCCCCTCTCCTGTCTTCTCCCTGTGGCTTCTTCTCCCCCCATTATTCTCTCTCTCCTTTCTGTTTGCTTTCCCCATGTCTCCTCCTTCCCCTCATTCTCTCTCTTCACATGGACATCCAAGAGGGAGTGGGCTGAGCATGCTACCATGAAATGTGTCTGACTCCCTGATTTCAATCCTTCATGCTCTCTGTGGATTTACTATATAAATAATTATTGTGGTACAATTGTGCCTACCAAAACCGTGATGATGTTAGAGGCCAGTCACTCTGACATTCTGCATTCTTTAATCTATGCAAAATGGCAGTTATGGCACTTTCTTCTCAGTAAGATCATGTTCCTTTAAAATGTTCTTTGTATTTTGGTGACCAGAAAGATAAAATCTGAAGGGACATCCTTAAGGCTCTAGGAATTTAGAGGTATGGCTTCCCAGTGAGATTCTTCTCATTTTACGTCACTTGCTATCTTTATAAAATGAACTGTGTGAGGAAATTAAACAAAACAAAATAAACTTCCATGCATTTCCTGACATTTATCTCACCAATGAAGTTTTCAGTTTTCTTTAAAAGTCCTCATGAAAAGCCTAAGGTCATCAGCCTGTATCCTTCAAAGAGATCTATCAAAATTATTTCTTTGGAATCCAAGAGTCCCCATAAACTTTTGAACTGACCTTCTGACATGAATTTAACTAGCATACCAGATATTCTCAGAAACTACTATCTTGATAAAAACATTTTTCTGAAATATTCTAAGAAGATGTACTATTGACAGAACTTTACAGAAACCATTCATAACAAAGACATTTTAAAACTGATCTGTGAATAAATCTGTGCATAAAGAAATTACACCCAGTAGCAATATTTTAAGACTGCAAAATCTAAAATTAACTTGTATTAATTTAATCAATTGAGAATTATTTATGTTTAACTTAATATTATATAACAGTGGTTCATTTATGAAAAAGTCTTTTTGTTTTAACATTTTCTTATATAGTTTCTTTTGATTCCTTTCATATAAATGTTGAAAATAGTCTTAGTTTAAAAAAATAAATATATCATTGTTTTGAGGGCTCTTCCAGTTCTACCCTGGTAAAAAATCATTCTTGTGAAGTCTTATTCAGTGTTCAGATGGGCTCTTAACCCTGCCTTACCAGGGCTTGCTAATAGAAAGAAAGAAAGGAAGGAAGGAAGGAAGGAAGGAAGGAAGAAAGACTCATCAATAGATAAAACGTCTCACTATCATTGAGTCAATTCTTCCTCATAGTGCTGCTCTTTGAAGAGTATAGGTTTTCCTGTGGACTCCCAAGACTTTAAATCTTTACAAGAGTGGGACATTTAACATTTTTCCCGTACAGTCTCTGGTTGTTTCAAGCAGCTGAGTTTTCTGTTACAAGTTGAGTATAGAATCACTGACTTCTGCTCATGTAGTGCATGTATTTGTATAGCCCATGTATTACACAACTATTAAGACTGCGCTATATATGTAAATTCAGATAATTTTTATGACCAAATACCATAAAACAATAGCCATCTTAATGAGAAAGATAATCATTGCTTAATGATAAAATCATTGATAAATTTCACTATCCTTTAATTATTAAGAGATTGATATCTTGGGAATTAATGAATGTCTTTTATGCCTCTATAAAGCAAACATTGCTGCCAACTCACAAAAGCTCTCATTAATCAAAATTTCAATTACTTGTCTATCAATATGTCATACTGTTGTGGTTTCTTTGTTATGATGCTAGAGGGTATGTCAATGACATTTCAAATGTCAGCAGGGTTGCTCAAAGAGAACAGGTTTTATTTGATTTTCAGGACAAACAGCGGACTTTGAAGAGGGAATCTGCTCCCCACATAATAGGAGCAGCCACTGAATACCTTATGCAACAGATGAAAACATGGCCAGATATTCCAGGTGCAATGGCCCTCTCAGGCCCAAGGATCCTCCATTTGTGAATTAGGAGGAGATGATTTCTCAGTAGGCTCAACCATGATGATGTGAAAGTCCTCTGGGATTGAGGCCTTCAGGATCTTCAGTTACTGATGTGACACTACTCAAGTAAAGGAAAACAAAACAGCTACTAAAATATGCTAATGATTAGAAATTGAAATGTTCAAAGTATGAATCTAGGAAAATTGGGAGTGCTCAAAAATGAAAAGGAATGCATAAAGATTGATATCCTAGATATTTTTTAGCTTAAATGCACTGAAACTGCCCATTTTAGATAGAAAATCATGTGATTTACTAATGGAGAAAAACATATGGCAGTCATGTACTTATGTTAATTTTATGATTGAAATGTAGGGGTGGAGTCTGGCCTGTTAATCTGGAGATAACCATTGAGTAGCTGACGAGGCCTCTGTGTGGGCATGGCTTTCACCTGAGACTCCTGGAAAATCTCACGATATTTTCCTCATGAAAATGAGAAGCTATCTTCCCCAGTTGTTCGGAGTTAGTTTCAGAGATAATTAATCACAGACAACACAGAATGGCAGTGTCTGGGAGGCTGGAGTAGCTGCTGGAGAGACCACACAGCTTTGCCCTGAAGGAGCCGGACCTCTGAGGCTGGGGCAGCCACATGGAGACCTCTGCCAGCAATGAGTTGCTTCTGCCACCATGAGATACGGTTGATGGACCCTGAGCCCTGGAAGTGAGGAGCCATGGGGAGACCCCTGTTGGTGCCAGGACTCTGTAGCCACTGACCTGTGACTTCGTGAGTCAGAAGGAGACTTTATGGACCGATTTCAGGCATATGGGTTAATATCAGACTTATGACTTTGATCTGGACTAGGCTGGGATGTTTTCTCAATGTCTTGCTCCCGTTGAATATAAACCCATTCCTTATATCCATATGCATGTCTCTGAAATTTGTTCCTCTAGTCTACCTGGATTGCCACAATCACAATTAAGAGAAGTGGCAAGGCTCTCATTGTCAATAGGATATTTTAAAATAGATCTTGAAATACAATGATGTCTGTGATAGAAGTATATCTACTCAACTCCAAGGAAATCCAATCAACACAACTATCATTAAACTTTGCACAGCAACCACATACACTAGTGAAGAAGCAATTTGGAAGATTATAAAACTATTTCAGTTAGAAATTGACCAAACATGCATTTAAGTGGCATTAACGATGATTGATGAGTGAAATGCAAAAGCAGGAAACAATAAAGAAAGAATAGTAATTGAAAAAATATGGTAATGCTGATAGAGATGAACTTCTACAAATATGATAGTGGTATAGGAGGAAAGTAAAAGGAAAAAAAGGAAAAACTAGGCAACTAAAGAGGTATATTTATAGAGGCATAAACATAGATGTATATATGTAAATATACTAATATATAGTGATATAGACCTATGCACACATATTGATAAGTTCACTTTTAAGGTTGCAGGTGGATATTAAACCTCTACTCAAGTCCTCTCTCAGCACAAGAGCACTTTGATCTAACAACTTGGCATTCTGTGATGATCACCTTTGCGACATGAACACTAAAGGCAAAATGGGTGCTTAAGTTCATGTGGTTCAAGGAATACGATGGTGTCCATCTATCAAAAGATATAGTGTCTGGGGTTTTAATGTCCTGAACTTAAATAAGCAGTCATCTAACAGGGAAGCACAAAGCCTACATAGTAAAAGCACTCCAACCCCTGTGATCATGAGTTTTTGATGGGACCAGGTGTCTGGTCTCAGAAGACCCCAAACAAAGAACCGTTTTTATGCAAACAACGTCGGAGGATGTCCATCTGGAGACGATTGGCCATCACTGCACAGAAGAGGCAAAAGGAAGGGATGAGTCAGCTAGGGTGCACTACAGCACCAGCAAAACACACAACATTCCTTTAGTTCTTTAATGCTTCCTTCTCCCCACTATCATGGCCCCAGTTCTCACTTATAAATATGGCTAGACCAGAGCATGCATACTGCTACATTCAAGAGATCTTGACCCACAGAATCCAGGACAGATAAACCCTTAAGACCAATAATAAGAGCAGTGGTATCTTGGGGGCAGGGGCAAGGTGGGAGGAGCAACAGGAGAAAGTGGAACGCATTCAATTATTGAAGTATACCGCCCCCCCCCCCAAGGGAGATGAAAAACAGAAATGTGGGTGAATGGAGACAGAGGACAGCATAAATTATGAAAATAAAAATAATTTATAAATTATCAGCAGTTATTGAGAGTGGGTGGGTGGGGGACAGAAGGGGAAAAGAGGAGGAGGTGATACCAAAGGCTCAAGTAGAAGGAAAATAATATGAAAATGATGATGGCAACATATGTAGAAATATGCTCAATGCAATTGATGTATGGATTACTATAAGAGCTGCAACAGTCCCAACAAAATGATTTTTTAATTAAAAAATTAAATTGGATTTCCCATAAGAGAACTTTGCAAAACCAAAATCACATTCAAGGACAAAATAATCTATTATACACACAGACATCTACAGATGGAATGCACAGAAATCAAGTTGACTATGTTTATGTAAAGAGAGAGTGCAGAAGCTAAATTTCAGAAGCTAAAAACAGACCATAAGCTGAAAGTGGAACATATGTTTCTCATATATAGGTTCAGGATAAAGCGGAAGAAAATGAAATAAAAATAAAAACATTTATAGTAGCAAAAATACAACCTTACATCTACCCTTCCTTGACTTTTGAGAACACCTCAAGAACATGTTTGAGACACTGACCATTAATGACAGAAGACCTTGTGAGTTATGGAAGGACGTCATTCGTGAATAAGAAAAGGGTCACCAAGAAAGGAGGGAGAGGATATACGTAGACGTCAGAAGAGACTCTGCAACTTGCTCTTAATCTTTAAGTGGCTAAAGGAAATGAAGAAACGATGTAGCCAAAGAGCTGAAAAGAAAATTCCCAATGCATTCCAAGTAAAGAAAGTCCAGAATTGTAAAGACATACCCAATGATGCACAATAAGAAACCCAAATGGGAGAAAGTTCTCAGCATGTCTTAAACAGAATGAATTGAAGAACAAAATGTAGCATTCAGCTGTAATATTGAAAGAATCAATGGGCAAATTATTGAACGATGCAGGAAGCACCAAGAAAGGAAATGATGTGAAGTTTCAGAAAGCTGACTAAGCACTGGAAGAAATCAATCCTCTATTCCAGGAAGTTTGGAAGAGAGGTACTTTGCAAACTGATGGGAAGAGACCTATATTTTTTATCTATTCTTAAGAAAGGTGAACCAACAGAAGGCTCAGACTATAGAATCATATTATTAATATCACTTGAAAGTAAAATTTTGTTGAAGAATATTCAATAATCATTGCAGCAGTACATTGATAGAGAGCTCTCAGAGGTTTGGACCTGATTCAGAAGAGGGCATTTAACAAAGTATATCATTCTTGATATCAGATAGATCTTGGCGGAGAGAGAGAATATCAAAAAGTTGGTTAGCTGTGTTTCATTGATTTGCAAAAGTATTTGAATGGGTGGAACAAAAGAAATGCTATCCATAAGAAGGATGGGAATTGAAGACCAATTCATTGTGCTCACATGGAACCTGGATATGATCAAGCAGTCGTTATGCTAACAAAACAAGGGAGCACCGCATGGTTTAAACTCAGGGTTCTATCCTCCTACCATATTTGTTCAATCTGTATGCTTAGTAAGTCATCAGAGAAGCTGGATAATCTGAAGAAGAAAGTGGCATCAGGAATGGAGGTTGTTTTTTAATATTTGGGAGGCAGGCTCATACAACTCTATCTATCCATTGTGTTAAGCACATTTGTTTTCATCATCATTTTCAAAGCATTTTCTTTCTACCTGGGCCCTTGGTATCATTTTCTCAGCTTTCCCCTTCCCTCTTCTCCCCTTCCCTCACAAACCCTTGATAATTTATAAATTGCTATTGTTTTTTCATGTCTTATTCTAACCGATATCTCTTTTTATGCACTTTTCTGTTGTCCATACCCCAGGGAGGGATTTATATGTAGATCATTGTGATAGGTTCTCCTTTTCTTCCCTCACCTCTCACTTACACTCCTGTTATCATTACTCTCAATATTGCCCTGAGGAATTTATCTGTCCTGGATTCCCTGTGTTTCCAGCTGTACCAGTGTACATCCTCTGGTTTAGCCAGATTTGTAAGCTAGAATTGGGACTGTGTTAGTGGCAGGACAGGGGTGAGGGGAGCAAACATTCAAGAACTAGAGGGAACTTGTATATTTCATGTTTCATCAGTGCTATACTGCACATTGACTGGCTCGTCTCCTCCCCAAGACCCTTCCTTAGGGGGATATCCAGTTCCCTCCAAATGGGCTTTGCTTTTCCTCTCATTCACGATGATATGAGATTTTGTTCTTTGATACATTATACCTGATCCTGTCAACACTGCATGAGCACATAGGCTGATGTGTTTCTTCCATTTGGACTTTGTTGTTTCTCAGCTAAGTGGTCACTTGTTTATCTCCAAGCCTTTAAGACCCCAAAAGTTATATCTTTTGATAGCTGGGCACCATCAGCTTCCCTCACCACATTAGCTTATGTGCCCTCTTTGCCTTCAGTGATTGTGTAGAGAAGGTGCACAATATGGAATGCCAGTTCCATAGAACAATGTGTTCTTGCATTTAGGGAGCACTTAAGTAGAGGCCCAAAGTCCATCTGCTACTTCAATACTAAACCATTTAAATATATGTATATAGCTCTATTACCTCATTATCATATAAATTATATTAACATAGGTACATGCCTGTAGAGGTTTATTAACCAACTGCAATATGCCGCTAACACAAACTTGCTTATTGAAAGTAAGGAGGACTTGAAGCACTTAATAGTGAAGACCAAGGGTCTCCACCTTCAGTATGAATCACAACTCAATGTCAGGAAGATCAGTATCCTCACTACTGGACTAATAGATAACACCATGATACACTGAGAAAAATTTGATGTCAACTTCTTTGGATCCACAATGAATCCTCAAGGAAGCAGCAGTCAAGATATCAAAAGGCATGGATGAACTCTATGGCTGCAACAATGGGTTCAGGCATAGGGTAAATTATGAGGATGCTGCAGGATGTGCAGTACTTTTTTTGTTGTTGTCCAAGGGTTGCTTGGGCCAGAATCAATTCGATGAGACCTAGTAAACAAAACAATTGTATTTTATGTTCATAAAGAAGGGATCTTGATTAATTTAGACCTTTCAGAATGCCAATGTTGTTTATTAGTGAGTTTGTTATTGCTAAAAATTCTGAAAAATGTTTATGAATTCTTTCGTGTTCTAGAAGAGTAAAGGATGTCTTATAAGAAATTTAACGTTTCTTGTTACTTCAAGGTATTATATAGTTCTAAGTTGAAAATCCCCAAAGGCACTCTTGTGTAAGCATTGGACTGCAAGCTGTATGTTTGAGGCTTGAACCTCTCCAAAGGCTCCTCTGTAGAAGGGTGAAGTTATCTTGATCTATAAACATTCACAGTTTTAGAAACCACATATAGGGTCCCAGTAAGTCGGAACCTAAAGAAGGATGATAAATTTTGAATTTTAGAGATGATTTTTTTATGACATTGGGTATCAATTATTAGGTCATTGTTTCAAGCACACTGGTCAAAGTGTCTTCTAGAGAATTGAACCATTCCAAATCATAAAGAGGGGACTGCATGTTCCATCAAAGATTATCTGTCCTCTTCTCCAAATTCTAACAAAGGGTAAAAATACTGTCCATGGGCATAGCCTTCAAGCCTAACTAGGTAGTTATTGACAATTAAATTAATTGCTTGTTCAATCCAAAGGATTCTGCTGGACCCTGACTGTGGAAGTCATTTTCTCAGGGGTGGATAGTCAGTGAATGCATTTTGCTGACTCAGGTCACACTATCTAAAAGATACAAGATCATATTTGTTTTCTATTTGGATTTTTGACCATATTATACCTATGTATGGCTATGATACTGTGACTTAAATATCCCAATAGGTATAATCTGGAATTATTATATGGATTGTCTATGTTCAATAATAAAAATGAAATTAAAGAACAAAAGTCATATTTATATTTTATGATTATATTTTGTCAACTTGGTATCAATAGTATTGCCTTAGTAAGCTTTCAGAAAGACAAGGTAAGGAAGCATTTGTCAGGTGAAGAAACATAGGCAGAGTGGAGACCCACCTCCACCTGTAAGAGAATTGGACAGCCCCTCACAGAAGAGTCATATGGAAGAAACAAAATATCCCAGTGCAGTAGAGGACTAAGAAACACATAACTATCCTCTAGTTTTCTAAAAATTCCTCCTTCCACTGCTGTGGCCTTAGTCTTATCTCATTAATGTTCCTAGACCTATGTGTGAACATTGGTACAATCAAGATCTTTTAATGGATAAAATTCAAGATCGATAAACCCTCCAGAAACAGTAAGGGAAGTAATGACTACCTGAAGATATGGGAAGAGATGGGGTGAGAGTGGGGTAGTGGGTAATTGGTGGCAATATGGCTACATAACCTCAGTTGAGGGGATCTACTGTGCTTGCTATAAAAAGCATAAACCACTCCACTGCCAAGATTTTCCAAGGTGTTAGGTTAGTTATATTAGTTATTGAAAGACAATCTCTCTGTATATATATATATATACACACACACACACACACACACACACACCCCTCACATTTGTGGTCATAAGGTCTGTAGTTCTTAAGGTCTGTAGTAGAGCCTTGTTTGACTATTGAACTCTTCAGAATTATAAATGTAAACATTTCTTATTGTGGAATTACTGCCTTACCCACACTATAACTCCCTCTCATTTAAAAAACAAAGGA
>PVJH01047568.1:0-11248 GCA_004026705.1 Nesogale talazaci
TGGGGGTTTCTTTTTTCCTGGGAGTCCTGTTAGGTGGATCTCCAGTTGATATTTTGACACCTAAGACTCAGTATTTGCCTGAAGTCCATCCTTAATGAGATGTGTTTCTAACGTCTAGCTAAATCTGATGGCTGCCCCTTCCAGCTTCCTTTCAGAAGTACAGACTGAGCCTCCTGAGCAGGGCTCCTATTGGAGCGGCCGACTCTGCCCTCCCTGGGCATGGAGCGGTCAGGGCCACCCTGCAGGAGAACTCCTGATGGACTGCAGTCAGCATTTATACCATTTGGACCACTGGCCTGTTATACTCACTTTCTTTACCATTTATTGTGTAAATAGACACTTAAGTTCCTGTAATGCAGGATCCTTTTCTATCTAAATTATTGTTTTCTGAAGATGGTGGCCCGTCATGCTTGTGCCAATGCTAAAGTAAATGTAAAACACTTGCAGTGTCATGTCCGGGGGTAGCTTAGAATCAGATTCTAGGGTTCCACCTCATGTATTTGAGTCCATATCCTGCCTTAAAGAGAAGCAGTTTCCTGTGAAACATCCGCAGTGTTATATGATTAAAATAAAATTTGTATCAGTTCCTGGAGTGTGATCTACATTTCGGTTTAGGAAGAAGAACATGAATATATTTCATAAAGGCTTGTTCTCATTTGTTCTGGGCAAGTCTTCCCATCTTGCTTTGGTCTATCTTGTCAAATTGACCTGTGGACCTTGGCACAGGAATAAGTCACTCCTTTGTTTATCAATTTCCTTTCTGGACTCAATCCCAGAGTTCATAAAACCATGTGAGAACTACACCACCTTGTGACTTCTCAAATCACTCCCTAATGTGTTCAGAATTTTGGAAACTCATTTATTGGACAGCGATGACCATTGCCAGTTTACAGTGGCGTGGTGGTTAAAGCACTTGTCTATTAACTGCACATGTGATGGTCTTAACCCAGCAGCAGGGAGAATTGACTCCTACGGGTGGTTCAACTGCTTGGTCCTGGGCCCGGGTTCAGTTGTGGACTTGTCGCTGGGTTCACCTTCAGATCAGTGAGCCCCTAGAGCAGTGGTTCTCAACCTTCTTGGTGCTGTGATCCTTTCATACAATTCCTCATGTGAGCTCCATCCATGAAGTTACTTTCATTGCTACTTCATAGCTAAATTTGCTGCTGTTAGGAGTGGGGTGACTCCGGTGAAAGGTCATTGGAACCTCAGAGGGTTCAGCCCACCAGTGGAGAACCGTTGCTTTAACCTGGTGAGGGAGCGCTGTGGGGAAAGGAGAAGTCTGCTTTGGGAATGGGGTTGGGCCCAGTGTGACTGATGCTGGCTCCTGAGTGGCCCAGCCTGCCCATTGACATCAGCACATGGCCCTGGAAGGGCAGAGGCTCAGTGGGAAAGATTGGAAGATCCTCACTGTGGTGGGTCAACAGCGGCTGAAAGAATGGCCTTGAATCCGGCAGTACTTAGGGGAAGGTGCAGGGCCAGGCAGTGCTTGGTGCAGTTGTGCAGGGGTTGCTGTGTTGGGCAGCAAATCTGAAACCATAAGGCTTTGAGAGGCTCTCCCCAGAGGGACCACCAAGGAGTCAGTGTTGGCTTCTCACTGCCATTGAGTGGGTCCGCGACTAGCGACCCCGTCAGGCAGGGTGGAACCGCTCCCGAGAGTTCCAGAGTCAGTTCTTTACACGTTAAAAAGCCCTGTCTTTCTCCTGAATGACGGTCTCAAACCAGCCTTGTGTCTGACAACTACATTACCACGGCTCAGTGGCTACTTAGGGGACACGGAAGTTAGGGTGTCATGATTTAGGGGAGGGGTGGGGGAGATAACAAGAATGGTTGTGCAACTTGAAGAGTGTAATTGGTGTTAATGAATTGTACTCAGAAATGATTGAGATAGAGCAGGGCTGCTCACACTTTTTTTGGCATGTGAGCTACTTATAAAATGACCAAGTTAAAATGATTTTAACTATAAAAATGTAAAATATTTTTATTATATCTATTCAAAAATGTGCTGAGAATTCTTTATATGTACAATGTTTATTTACTTTGCATAACCACATGAGCCCAACACAGCATTTCGGTCATGACCTGAGTTTATACTGGTGACTTTCCCTGAATGGAATGAGCCAGGGAGGCAGAGTCCGGACAGTAGCTGCTGACAGCCAGCCTCCAGCACACTTCCAAGTGATCAGTCATGGTGCAACGGTGCCTGGACTTCATGATGTTTATGTGGGAAAAGGCTGACTCACATCAGTAAGTAGAGCCGAATAATGCAGTCAAGGAGATAGCACATTTTCTCATGTTTGGGCACTTTTCCTTCTGCAGGTCAGTTTCAGAATTGTTCATGCACTCTGGATTCAGCTGAATGTTGGCTTGGAGGGTCAAAATCTTAACTTGGTCCAGCTCCCCCACTCATTTTGACACCCTTTCTTACGTTGAGAAAAAAACCAAGGTCTAAAAATTGGAGATAACTTCGCTTGTCAGTTTTGCTGCACTTAGTGCAGTTTGCGCATGTACTTGACACCTAAGATTGCATCTCACCGGCTGCACTGTATACCAATTAAGTGACGGGATTGATAAAAGACTGGTCTATTTTTTTATTGCCATCTGATGTACCAACACTGCATTTGCGATCAAGTAGCTCGAGATGGATGTACCGAGCACCCCTGAGATAGATTATATCTTGTTGTTTGTCTCTAGGGCAAAAATCTATTCCCCGACTAGCTACATGAAGTCACAGACTCCATGTAACGTTAGGGTCCTGGTCCTGTCAATTGGACTAGACTAGGGACTGACTTTGTTCCGAGGGGTAGACTGAGTTTTGCTCCTGCCCTTGGCGTGTGGGCCTGGAGCTGCAGTGGCCCTTTTCCAGCTACGAGGACCTGCTGTCTGAGTGGAGCCTGCACTGAGGGGCAGGCTGACGCCCCCAGCAACTGCTGAGTTCCAGCTCCAAGCCTGCCTGAAGTCCATATCTTAGGTGTTTCAGTGCGTGAGCCCATAAATGCCCAAAGGGTTCCCTTCTACCTCAGCTGCACCCGTGTTCCCTGCACAGAACTGGAGTCCTTTGAGCCAGATGACAACCCTGGGGCAGAGCTCATCCCCACCACTTCATGGCTGCTCGTGTTGAGGGAGGAGCCCTGGGGGTCCAGTGGCTACAGGCCGGCCTATGGGCTGCAAGGTCAGCAATTCAAAGCCATCAGCTGCTCCTTGAGAGGAAGATGGGGGTCTTCGATTGTAATAATCTCGAGGACTTGCAGGTCAGTTCTAAAGGGTAGCTGAGTCAGCCCAGGCTCCCTGGCAGTGAAGGGTCTGTTCTTGGGAGGAGGGAGGTGATGTGTCCAGGCCCGGAAAGGGCGGGAGCCATAGTGCGTGGCAGGTGGCAGACTTGAACAAGAGCAGTGTTGTGAGCTGCTTGTCCATTCATTCCTTTACTGCATGTAAGAAAACAAAAAAAACCAACCCCCAAACTGAGTGTCAACTCAAAGAAGAGGGCTGTCCCACTGGGCTCCTGAGGCTGTCATTTTCACCAAAACAGACTTGCATCTTGTGCATGGCAGCAGCCCCGGTGTCTGCCATAGCCAGTGGGCACCAGGCCTCCCCTTACAGTGTACGAATGCCCTGCACAAAGACGGACTTCCTTCCTTTTGCCATGTCTCCTGAGGAGTGCATACTTCTACTGGGCATGCAGCTTTGCTGCCCTGCTTTGCCAGGGTGGTCGCCCCTGTCCCGGAGGCAAGTGGGATGTGGGGCCCTCCTTGCTCTGCTCCTTGTCCCCAAGGCCAGGCAGATCCTGCACAGACAGGGACAGGACTTTACCAGAAGAGCGCACAATGACCCTCACGACACAAGACCCCACAGGGACAACACTGGAGAACCGGGTCAGATTGGACCCTGTCCGACCCAAGCACACCATGGCAAACCACTAAGGGTGTGCAGCAGAGCATGGAGTTCCTGAGGGAGGGCCAAGGATATACTTTGGGGCCAGGGTGTGGCACCCCATCTGACCCAACCAAGGGACACTCCTAGAGGTCAACGAATAGAGCGTGTACTATTTACAGGTTTTTTGTTTTATTATTTTTTACTTATTTATATATATTTTTTGGACGTGGGGGAAAAAATTGCACGATGAGCCCATGCTTTACATCTGCAGCCTCTTTTCTGAGATTGGCTGGGCTCGAGACCAGGCTGATGGTGTCTGGACATTGACGGCCGAGAGGGAAAGACAGGCTCCGATAATCAAGGGGAATTCCAAGCGGAGCACGTTCCTAATGAGCAGCAGGCACTGAGCGGGGAGATAAGGCAGCAGGCCCTGCCTCCTGAGAGTGGCAGCAGGGGCTGTGGCCCTGGTTACGAGTTCATCTGGGATCTGCAAGGTCAGCAGTTCTAAGCCACTGACTGCTCCTCGGTAGACAGGGCTCTCTACTCCCAAAGTTAGTCTTGAAAGCTCCGTGCTGTGCCCTGTGGGGTCACTGAGTTGGCCGGGAGTTTTGAGAGGAGCAGAGGCTGCCTCCCCACCTTGGGGTAGGTCCAGCTTTTTAAAGGAGTGCCCGGTGGCTTTGAGGACCAGGGCCAAGCCAGAGAGACAACTTAGCTTTGGAGGGTCTGCGAATGGGGAGGATCGAGCTGGCTTGGCTTCACTGGGAGTTAAGCGTCCTTGTGGGGGTTGTGAGCCAATCCTGCATTTCAGGCAGGTCCACGGCCTCCCCCTCCCCCACCGCAGAAACAGAGACTGACATCAGGCATTTCCATCTTCCTTCTGAAAACAAACATGTCTTAGAACCAATGTCCTCGTCCAGGACGTCATGCCACGTCGCGTGGCCTCACGAGTCACATGAAGTTCACTCGTGTGTGCAACCTGGTCATGGGAGGTGTGCCATTATCTCCTCCATCTAAGTTGAGGATGTTTTCATGACCGGCCCCTCCTTACACCACCCCACCCCCACCCACCCATAGCCCTAGGCAGGGAACACTCATGCTTCTGCCTGTGATGGGGCGCATTTCTGAGACGCGCAGTCGGTCGAAGTTACTCTTGGAAGAAGCATGAGATGTCATCTCCAAGAGCTCCTTGAGAGGAGGTGCCTCACGGAGCTCTTCCGCTTGTCTTTCAGGGTACGTAGGCCTGGTGTCCTTGGCAGATGGGAGGACAGGGTGCATTAAAAATCGCATGTGATGTTGCCTGGAGAGGCGCTGGCTCCCAGTGACGCGCGGGCTGGTCACGCCTCCTGGAGTGTGTTCGAAGTCCGGGGCCTCTCCAACTTTCCTGATCATCAGTTGGCAGGAGGAAAAGAAGCCATGACGCCATCTCCAAGGACCCTTTCAGATGTCACAACCCAGGCTGCTGTTCTAGACTCTAAGGAATTTCCAGAGCACTGACCTGAACGGGGCAGCTCATCGGGAAGCCAGGTCTGGCTTCCTACTGGGTCACCGCTCTTGCTCGCCTCAGCCTCGCTCAGTCTCCTTCTTGGGGCCCTCATTCCTTCTCTCCCGCCCCCATCAAACGTGTGCCAGCCCTGGGGGCGAGAGAGGGAAGGGTGGGCAGGATCGTGTGCCCATGGTGGAAAAAGCTCTTTGAGGGGGAGAGGTGTCAGGAGGGGCACGATCAATAATTACTCAACGCTCTGACATTTCGAATGCTTGGTTTATTCACTGCAAACACGCATCAAACAATCCTGTTAACCTATACTCTAATATCAGAACATGGGGCAACGCGCTATGTGATTATTTCAGTGTCACAGCGCCAGTAAGCACTGCCTTCCTTGGAGGACTCACCCATCGGAGTGAGCAGGAGTTGATGTCTCCTTGGTTTTTACCTCTGGAAAGTCTGCCTACCGGGGTTTGTAGCAGCACTTCGTCGATGTCATTCTGGAGTTCCGAGGCATACAACCAAGTCTTCTCGGGGCCCCCAGGCTTTCTGGGGGGGCTCTTCAGACCATCTGTTGGTACTTGGCAGTGTCTCAACTTTTCAGCTGGGCCTAAATGTCACACTTTATTTCTTCTCCAAAATGGAGTTTCTTGTTGTTTGCTTCTCGCAAGGTAGTTATATAGTGCTCTCCTCAGTGGGGGCGGGGGGGAGGGAGTTCCCCAATAATTTTATTGGGGGCTCTTACAGCTCTTATAATATTCAATACATCATTTGTATCAAGCATATTTGTACACATGTTGCCATCTTCATTTCCAAATATTTTCTACTTGAGCCCTTGGTATAAGCTCCCCCCCCCCACCTTTTTTTATAAATCATTTTACTGGGGGCTCATACAATTCCCATCACGATCAATACAGCAATTGTATGCAGACCACATTTGCATACTTGTTGTCATCATCACTCTCAAAATATCTTCCACTTAGGCCCCCAGTACCAGCTCCCCATAATTCCCCTCCCCATACCCCCTCCCCCATGAACCCTTAATAATTTATAAACCATTAGTTTTTCATACTGTACACTGTTCAATGTGTTCACTCCCCTGTTGTCTGTACCCCACAGAGGTTATATATAGATCCCTGAAGTTGGTTCCCCCTTTCTATTCCAGTATCCCTCCACCCTCCCAGTATCCCCACTCCCACCACTAGTCCTGAGGGATCATCTATCCTAAATTCCCCATGTTCCCTGTTCCAGTGTACTTTCCCTGGTCTAGCTGGATTTGTCTGGTAGAATTGGGATCATGATGGTGGGAAGAAGCATTTGAGAACTAGAGGAAAGTTGCATATTTCATTGTTACTATACTGTACCTTGACTGGCTCATCTCCCTGCAACCCCTCTGTAAGAGGATGCCACTTCACGTATTGATGGGCTTGGAATCCCCAATCTCTACTCCCCCTCATTTATAATGATATAATTTTAGTTCTTTGATGCCTGATACCTGATCCCTTCCGCACTTCGAGGTCACACAGGCTGGTGTGCTTCTTCCTTGTGGGCTTTGTTGCTTCTGAGCTGGATGGCCGCTTGTTTACGTAACCCTTTAAGACCCCAGATACTATATCTTTTCATAGCTGGGCACCATCAGCTTTCTTCACCACATTTGCTTATACACATATTTGTCATCAATGATCATATGAGGAAGGTGAGCATGCAATGTTATGGGAGTTTTAAATGATTAAGAATCTCAAGAGAAAAAAATTAAAAAAAAAAAGAATCTCAAAAGACGAACACCCTTCTGAGACGTGTTTTGAGTAAGTGCCTGTGCCCATATATACACTTTTATTGGAACAGAGCCACACTCATTCATTTGTGAACTGTCTAAGGTTGCTTCTGAACCACAAGCTGCGCTGAAATGGCGTGACAGAGAGGCAAAATTTTAGATGGAGCCGTGTCTTCTCTCCCTGGCCCTTCACAGAAAACACTGGAGGAAGGCAAGACCCCTGCCCTCAAAGGGCACACAGCTCGGTGAGCAAGAGGGGAGGCCCCGCTCATGGCCACGGGCTCTTAAGTGTCCAGTAATCTTGTAAGGTAGTGGTTTGATGCAGCTATTCCGAAAATGCAGTGATGAAAACTTTAAACGACATTAAAAATCAACAAATGTCCACAAGTCTGTTTTATCTCTTTCACAATTGTCTCTCCGTTTATTTTTTCTTACGTTTGTCTGGTACCGAGTCTAGAGCTGTCACTGTGGGAGAGTGGAGTCAACTATCAAACTCACTGCTGTGGAGTCTACCCTTCTACCATGGAAATTGGCAGCGCCACAGTCCAAGAAGCCCCATCCTGAAGAGCTGGTGATTATCTGTCCACGAGCGTGCCCGGGGGCAGGGAGGTGGGCGCCGAAACTGACTCCAGCCCAGCCGTGACCGGGTGCAGAGAACCTTGGGGAGGGAGTCTAATTTGCTGACTTGGGAGGGCCGTCCAGGCCAGGTGTTTACACTGCCCAGAGGCAGGCAAGGGCCCCTGCTACAGAGGAATGGAGGCAGGGGGCAGGGCTGGTTTTGAGTCCTAAGATGCAGGGAGAGGGGTGGGGTAGGGAGGTTGGGCCAGCAGCAGCAGCGTCCACTCTCTTGGGAATTTCTCCTGTCTCTCCCCTAGTGGCTGTCTGACCTAGTACAGCAGTGGGTGGGGCACTGGGGCTGCTAACCTCAGCCCACCAACGCTGTGCGGGAGAAAGATGGGGCTTTTCTGTTTGAGTTTGAGTGAGGTGTTCAGGTCTGCCGTCACCCAGACACCTGATTCCTTTTCTCCCCACTCGGCAGGTTAGAAGTCAGGATTCAGGGCGGGGGGGATGGGGGGGCGTTGGTGTAGTGTGGGCAGCTCCTCCTCATCCATTTCAGTTGCTGGTTGCTGCCGGCAATTCTTGGTGTCCTGGGCTCAGCCTGCTCCTGGGGAATGAACTGCTGCTGACCTTCCAGTTAGCAGCCCAAAGCACAGCCATTATGTCACCAGGATGCCTCTGTGTTAGGCAGGGTTTCTCTCCTTTGTCTCTCGCCCCCACCGGAGGATTGGACTAACCTGAGTGGATTAACCAAAGAGGCACTTGTTCCAAACAGGGAGCCCTTGAAGAACGGACTCTAAGCTGGAGGTGGAGCTGAGGGGTGCCAGGTCCCCGGGAAGAAGCCGGTGGTTGTGAAAGGGACTGAAGGAACTACTGTGAGAGGCTGCAGTCTGAGCAGCTCCAAGATGAGTCGGAGCTGGAACTATGTTAGAGTCACCAGAAGGGAAGTAGGTAATGCATCACGGTATTCTGTATCTTGGGCTGCCGACCTCGGAGTCTGCGGTTTGAAACCACCAGCTCCTCTGTGGACACAAGCTGAGGCTCTGCTCCTGTACAGAGTTATAGTCTCAGAGACCCACAGGGGAGGTTCCACCCTGACTGTGGTGTGGTAGGTTGGTTTATTGACCAGCCTGGCCAATAGGAACAGGGGGGATTCATCAGGTTGCAGTTTGATTGGAGGACAAAGAGATCGATGGCTCTGTAAGGCCCGCCCCCTTGCCTCTTGCTCTCAGGTGCTGGAGCGGGCTGCTGCTTTAGCTGGTTCTGTCTCCACCTGTGAGCTTCACCACCTGTGGGCCAAACCAACCCATGGAGCCTGTCACTCGAGCCTGAGACCCGCTTCGCCACGCTGCTGGTGTGCACGTCGCTTGGGCTTGAGGCTGGTGGAGCCTCTTGCCTTACATTGCTGGAATTCGAGATCCCGTCCCGGCTGGACTCTGCTGTCTGATTCCTTGACCGTGGATTCGGCAGCGCGTGTGAGTTGAGCTTCCAGTATGTTAACTGCTAAAACTGAGTCCTCTGTACTGGCGTGCGGACTCATTAGCTGCTACATCCCTCCTCGCTGTCTAAACTTATCTATCTCTGTATCATGAGTCTCCTGACTTTGTTTCTCTCGAGAACCCTGCCTAACACAGAGGCATCCTGGTGACGTAATGGCTGTGCTTTGGGCTGCTAACTGGAAGGTCAGCAGCAGTTCATTCCCCAGGAGCAGGCTGAGGCCTGGTATTTCCATAAAGATGTATCGTCTCAGTAATGGTCGTGAGAGCCCCCAGGGGCAGTTCTAACCTGTCCTGTGGGGCTGCTGGGAGTGAGAGCCAACTGGAGGGCAGTGAGGTCAGGCTCTCTCTTTCTTTGAAGACAAGGGCATGCTGACTCAGCACTCTGCAAAGCATGCATGAGATTGCTTAGCGGTGTGAGCGCAGGATTAAGCACAAGTGAGCAAGGAAGTAGCAGGCCACGAGATGGTTACAATGAGAGACAAATGTGCCCCTACAGGTGCAGCTGGGAGGTGCTGCCGGTGGAGAAAGGAAAACAGTGCTCTCCAGGTATTTTAATCTTCTGTAACGTCCTGGCAAGAAATACTGAAGGTGCAGTTGGTGGGTGCCAAGAGCATGGCCAACCTAGTTGACAACTCTCCCTGGCCCGTGGGCACTCAAGGCAGGGGCTGCCAGCCGTGCCCGTGTGAGGGTGAGGCGGCCACGGGAGGCGCTGGGAGCGCCAGGCTGGGTCCTGTGCAGTGCAGGTGTTGGCCATTCAAGCTGGGTCGGTGCCTGTGGTTGCTTTTGAAAGCTGCTTGGAAATTCTGGGGTCATATCAGAAACCAGGAGCCAGTGGCTTCCCCCCAAAAGGCCGAGTCCACCGAGTCACCTCAGATCACCTTCCAGTGAGTTCTGGGTGCTGGCATGGATGGAGTGTAGGCCCTGCCGGGGGTGGGCTGAGCCAGCCTGGGCTCAGAGGGGGAGGCCTGCAGGCTGCAGAGCTGGGCTGGGACCTGATCGAGGAGTGTTTGGCCTTCTCCTCCACGCCTACCTGGTTCTGCTCCGAGCGGTACAGACCCAGCCTCGGGGCCCACACGGGAAGCTGTACAGGAACTGACAGTCTTGTCTTTCTGTGCAACGACCGGTGGCTTCGAACCACTGACCTTGTGGTTCACAACTGCATGCACCGGCCACCGTACCACCAGGGACAGACCTTAAAGCTCTGTGACTCTGATTGGATGGACAGTGCTCGTGGCCAGAGGCTGTATGTTCCTCCCAAGGAAAGCTGAGCCTGCCCGTGCCTGTAGACATTTAAAGTCTCGGAAATCCATAGGGACAGTTCTGCTTTGTTTAAGAACGGGCTATTTGGAGATTTATAATATCTCTCATGGCCCCCAAATTAGCCTACCCTGTTTGGTCGAACATTTCATCAACTCACCCTAACACACCTAATACAACGGTGGAGGAGCCCTGGTGGTATAGTGGTTGCGTGTGGGGCTGCCACCTACTAGGTCAGCTGTTCAAAGCCCCTGGATGCTCAGAGGGAGAAAGGCGAGGCTCTCCACTCCGTCCAGGGTGACAGTCTCAGAGATCCGCAGGGGCAGCCCACCCTGCCTGGAGGGTCGCCATGGGTCGGCCTCACTGATGGCAGGGGATGTTGTTGTTGTTCTTTTTAAAGTACTAGTGGCATATAATTCATATATCATACAATTCAGCCCTTCAGTTGCATCCAGAGGAGTGCAGTCCTCACCACCGCCGACTTGAGGACACTTTCCTCACTCTTGCGTGGCAGGGCGATTTCAGTGAAGCGTATCCATCAGTCTTGGGAAGCAGGCCCTTGAGGGTCGCCATGAGGGGAACAGACCGGACAGCAGTGTGCTGGGCTTTGTGCTTCTCATCCGGAGTGTCTGATAACAGCTGGTATTGACGATCTTATGAGCCTCAGCACCCACCGGAGGCCACTGGGTCTGGTCGGCACCAGGGTCCCCTGGAGGCGGAGTTTGACTCCAGGAGGGAGGAGGGAGAGAACACAGGCAGCTCCCTCCTTACTCACATTGGGAGAGATGAGTGGAAGGTGTGTGTGTG
>PVJH01047569.1:0-11247 GCA_004026705.1 Nesogale talazaci
TGAGGTGCCATGGGGAGACCCCTGCCAGTGCCGGGATTCTGCACTCACTGACCTGTGACTTTGTGAGTCGGAAGAAGACTTTATAGACTGATTTCGGGCATATGGGTTAATATCGAACTTATGACTTTGAACTGGAATGGGCTGGGATGCTTTCTCCATGTCCCATTCCTTTTGTATATAAACTCTTTCCTTGAATTTGCTCCTCTAGTCTACCTGGACTAACACAAATTCCTTGTGAACTTAAAAATCCTTTTGATAGATCAGAGTTATTTAATTTGAATATTATAATGTTTAATCTCTACAAAGGTTTTTAAATTCTGTATTTTCATAGTAAATTATCTATCCTGTTTACAAGATTCTGTATTAGTTTACCATCTTGACATAACTACAAATTCAGGGTCAGAAAGAGAACACAGAGAAAATGATTTCATTGTGTATGTCATTAAAACATTTGGGACCGGGGCTGAGCCCTGGTGGCGTAGTGGTTGTGCATGGGACTGAGGTCCACTGGGTTGGAGGTTCAAATCCAGCAGCAAGGCTGGGTCTCCTACTTCCACAACCAGAGGGCAGTGGTGCCCCCCCCCCCAAAAAAAAAAAGTAAAACAGTTTGGACTCAAGTAAGAATCTGGAATATATTAATGGTTCACTTTGTGGTTAATCAATAAGAAAACACTTCATGAAAATTCACATTTTCATTTCTAGTGGATAGGTGTGGCCAAGTTAGTTCTGACTTATTGTGACTCTCTAAATGCAAATTTAAGCACTGTTCATCATTCCTGCATCTTGCTGCAGCCACCTTGTCCATCCATCCAATCGAGAATTATCCAGTTTAACTACCAGTAACTATTCTGAGTATGAGGCCCCACTTAAGGAACTTTTCTTTCTAAAGTCTTTTGGTGAAAAAAATCTTACTTTCCCTGTTTCTATCAAGCATTAGGGATAGGCTTCTTCTGAGACAGCAAAATGTATATTTTTGACAACACCATATTCACTGTCCCTCTTTCCCATATGTATGAAGGAAAATACCATGCTTACATTTCAACTTTGATTGAATCAAATCAAATATCAATTTTAGGTTCTGTAAAATCCTTGAATGTTTCAAAGAATTTGAAAGTCTGTAACATAGATGAGGAAAGAGATTATTGGTTTGTAATTGTAGATAGAAAGCTTAGTGATCAGATAAGCTTTAAAAAGTTTGTTGAATTAAAATTAGTCAGTGGTAAGTGCTTCTGATCAATTTTTTAAAAATAGCTCTGAAACCTATTATCTCACAGCATTCTAATTTTAGATATTGCCCTTTCAAACTTCCAAGAACATAAAAATATTTTAATTGACCCACCATAGCTCATATTTGTTTTTAGCAATACTTATATTATAAAAATAAATATTATTGGATGCTAACAATATTGCTCATTATAATATAGGGTTTTTTGTTTGTTTCATTTGAAGGTTTGGTAGTTGGCTTTTCTGCTGATAAAGATATTTGTTCATAAATTTAAATTATGTTAGATTTTAGAAGCATTAAAATTTGTGGGGTTTCTTTAATGGTTTCCTCACTCATTAGTTCTGAAATATTTATCAACGTGGAGTATCTTACAATTTATCTAGTGCAATGACTATTAATAATTTCTGATAAAAAAACTGAATGACTAAATATGGATCCCTATTTTCAACTTTGGCCCATAAGAATAAAAATATCAGTATCAGCACTACAATTTGCTCTCTACCAATTTAACTAGATTAATGTAGTGTTTTCTTATATCCTATTATATACCTATAATTGAGCATGGTGAGGTGAAAATAAGCATTATTTATAACTATTATTCAAACGTGGTTGCACCCATATAGAACAATCTTATTAAATAAGGAAAAATACGATTGTGTTACATGAAATTGTACTTTATAAATTAATACACTAATGAGAGTAAAAATGCATGACAACAAAGAAAACAATCTCTTTTGATGGTGATAATGGTGTTACATTGGGTTGCATGTAATATTATTTGTATTGCTTGATAATCACCACACTAGATTACCTTTCTTTGGAAGGAGCACAAATATGGATCTCTTCCATGGTTTGTCCAAGCAGTTTTCTTCCATTTGTTGTAGCATAAATGAATGAGGGTTTCCAGTGATTCATAAGTTGTTGAAATAGTTCCATTTGTATAGCATCAAATTTTGTGTTTCACTAATGCCTTCAATAAAACTTGGATTTCTTTCACTAACACCACTAATTGTAGAAATGTAACCTCTTGGAATGGTTAAATATTGAATATTAGGAATACCTGGTCATGTTATCTATGAGTATTCCATCTTTTTTGGATACTTGCTGCATCATTTAATATTTTGATCATAAATCTTTCAATATTGTAACTCATGACTTTAGTGTTTCTTTATATATTTCAACTGGATGTATTCTAACCATGCTCTTCCTTTTTTTTTAACTCAAGGTCTTTAAACATACATTGTAATTTTGTGTTATTCTGTCCTTTGAAAACTTCTGTCCATGTGTTTTGCTTCAACATTTAGTCTATGGACTTTTTGTATTCTGTAATCAAAAGTATTTTTCTTTTTTTGGGGGGGGCGGGAGGTGCGCATCACTGCTCTCCGGTGGTGGGAGTAGGAGGCCCAGCCCCACTGCTGGAATTGAACCTCCATCCCAGTGGGCCGCAGTCCCGTGTTTTTCTTTAGAAACAGTTTTGTTGGCGCACGATCCACATATCATACAATTGCAATACTTGACTCCATTAGAAGAGCTGTGCTACCATCTCCCCAGCAACGTTTGCACATTCTCTTCTTGTACTCTTTGGTGTTAGCTCCTCAGTCTCACTGCAACCCGCCCTGTTACAACGCCACGAAGCTACCAATTCCGTTACAATCTCTATAGATTTAACTATCTTGGATTTCATATGCAGAAAAAAATTAACAAAATAAAGCAAAAACTTATGACACCAAAATAAAACAGAGAAAATAAAATGATCGAAAAGAAATTAGAAAAGATTAAAAACCAAAATAAAATTCAAATGGGTCAAAAGAGAAATCAAATGAAGGCGTGTTAAATTTTAAGCTAACTACATCTACCCTAACGTTTTTCTATTGCACTCTGTTGTGCATTCACATATGTGGTCTACGGTCAGAGGGGATTCACTGGATGCTTAATCCACATGATTTTCCCCTTGATATTTTTTGATGAATAAAACAATTTTTAAATGGGTCAAAAGGATATTATTTTAACCTAACTACATTGATTTTAAAATTATTTTAATCTAACATAATTGATTTTAAAATGTGATCTGTATGATAAGAAGGCTATTGTCATCCCTCAACAAAAGCTATGTGGCAACAGGTTCTTCATGCAGGGAAATGAGGGAGATGAAGTTACTGATATGCACTCTGACTCCAGAGATCAGTCTCTGATGGTGGATATCTAACAGTTTGAGGTACCAGATGTGGGAATATCTCCAGCATGCGGTGAAGTGAGAGAGGTAGAGAAACTATGTGTGCACAAAGACTCAGGATACCAGGCTCTTAAGTGACAGGCGTAATTTTATTACAGCTTTTGCAAGGCTTATATATGCTTTGTTAACCACATAGTTTCCTTTCACTTAATTCCTTGTTTCTACTTATAAGGTTACAGGTTTGCAGCATAAGAAACAATAGGCCAACAAGATTATTATGTAAATGAGGTGTCACCAGCTGAGTAATGTTAGAAAAAGCTGTCACTGGTGGCATGAACCCATCCAATTGCCTCACAGGACTAATCTATCGAAACACATTAGAGGACCAACCCATCCAATTGTACACCAGGATCTCAGCCGCACGATGGGGAAACTAGAGGCATTCTGATCCGTTATGTTTCAGAGGTCAAGGCAGATGTTTGTCAGGTGAGCTGGCCTGGGGTCTTATTTGTCTTAAGACTGGAACTATGCAAATGTGGATACCAGCCACCTAAGGGTGTGGAGACCTAGCAGCTTTAAGACCTTGCCAAGAGATGCACCAACATCCTGTGCTTTCTGTGCCTTTCCCCCAGATTCACAGGTCCTGCCAGGAAATCCCCCATATGTCAGGGGGATAGATCAGAGGCCTAGACCCTATAAATGGAATTGGGCTTCTGCTATCATCCATAGCCTTTTGTAAATTGGACTTTTTCAAAATTTAAGCTGTGAAACAATTCTCTTTCACATTTTTTTGTATTTTTTATTTTAATAAATCATTTTATTGGGGGCTTGTAGTACACTTATCATAATACATATAATAATATATAACACATAATACATATATTGTGCCAAGCACCTTTGCAAGCATGCTGCTGTCATCATTCTCAAAGCTTCACTTTCCACTTGAGTCCCTGACATCAGATCTTCATCTTTTGCCCTCTCTCCCCACTTCCACCTCCCTCATGAGTCTTTGATAATTTATAAATTATTGGTATTTTGTCATATCTTACACTGCTCGATGTCCCTCCTTTCCCACTCCTCAGCTATCCATCCTTCAAAAAGGAGGTTATATGTAGGTCCTTGTAATTGGCTTCCCCTTTTACCCCACCTTCCTCCACCCATCTGGTATCTCCACTCTCATTACTGGTCCTGAGATGTTCATCTCTCCTGGATTCCCTGTATTTCCAGTTCCCAACTGTACTGTGTACCTCTTCCAGTCTAGCTGTATTTGTAAGGTAGAGATGGAATCATGATAGATGGGGAGATGAGTCGTTTAAGAACTAGAGGAACATTAAATGCTTCATAGTTACTTCACCACATCCTGACGGCCTCATCTCCCCACCACCCCTTTCGCATTTCGAATCTATTATTGACAAGCCTTGGCTGTCATAGACTGGTGTACTTTCTTTATGCATGTGAATGACTTGACACCTCACTAAGATTGCTGGCAATTCTTAGACAAGCTTCTAAGACCCAGCCTCTTTTCTTTCTGACTGCTGAGCACCTTCTGGTTTCTTCTCCACACTTTGCTGTAGCACCCTTATCTCCTATGATCTCAGAATGAGAGTGAGTATAAAGCAGGGCCATGTCATGAGAACTAATATTTCTTAGATTGGGAGTAGAATGAATTTCAAGTCTCAAATCTATTCATTTATCAACAATATATATATATATATATATATATATATATATATATATATGGTTCACCTTGGAGACATAATTACCATTGTATGATTGAAAACATTATTAATCATTTAACTAGGACATAAGGTAATTTTATCAATAGAGTCTTTCATCTGTCCAGAGGTATAGAATTTAAAGCACAGTGGAAAATAGGAAATTATGGGCTGAGCCCCAGTGGCTTAAGTGGTTGAGCGCAAGACTGCGGCCCACGAGCTTGGCGGTTCAAATCCAGCAGTGGCTTTTAGGAGGAGCTCTGGGTAGTGCCCACGACCACCAGAGGCTGTGATGCCCACCCCCCCCAAAAAAAAGAAAAAGAAAAACAAAAAAAAAAAGGAAATTATACAAGTATAGGCAGGTTAGAAATGACAACACATGCATTAGTGTATTATACAGATTTAGCATTTAAGTGACTGGACTTTATTTACATAAATAATGGGGATTAGCTATAAGGCAAAGCTTTCAATTCTCATTGATAGGGGTAGGACCATACCTACCACATTATCACATGGTACTATAAAGCATGGGGGACATTAAACTATTATGTGGGTCCAACACACCATTCATTGGGCACCCTCAAAGCCAGAGGTCTGAACAAAAGTACAGCTCTCACCGGTTTTAGACCTGTGGGATAGCAGGCGTTTGCTTCTTCCCACACTGGAGTTTCACTCTTGAGTCCAAGGACTACAGGGGAGTGCGAGGTAAAACTCAGTTCACTGAGCAGGGACCCCACTGCGTCCTTCTATGTGATCTATGAAAAACACTGTGTGCCTCAAGAGAAGAGAATCTACAGTGCCGCTAGTCTATAGCACATTGTCTGGGTCACCAAGGACTGGGCAAAAACTAGGTCAAAAGTGTCTAATTTGAAATATAGAATCAGGAATATTCCACCCTTGAGTTCTATGCAAGTGTTATTAGACATTTTTTTTTCTCATAGGAGATTACTCATCTCCATTTCTCAATCTGTAGAGATGTGTTTTCTCTCTCTGAGACATGTAAAGAAAGAACAATGTTAAGAGTCACTTCTGACATATATTCTGATCTTTACTTTCTTTCCTGTCTTGTAAATAACATCTTGATTTCTTCATGTATGATGTCCTTGATGTTTCATATTTCAACAGGTGCATCACATGTTTGTGAAAATTAGTAAGGTGCATAGACTAATGATTGGTGGTACATTTGAATTGTAGTAATGGTGAAGAGAACTGAATATGCTGTGAATTGCCATAGGAACTTAAGATTTATTTTATGGCTATTATAATGATAAAATAAAAGGAAAATAATACAACAATATTAGGAATCAACTTGAAGGAACTGCTCACATAATTTACTTGTAAATTGAATAAAATAAGTTTAAAAAGCAAATATAAACCCAAGACTGCCTATACTGAACAAAGGCTTATTAAATCTACCATATCTGAAGCTTGACTATATAGAGAATGTCTATATATACAAGATATCTTCTCTTTGGTTTACAAGTAAAGATTTGGTGTTTGGTGTTAAAGAACACTTTCAAAGATAATCAAGAAACCACACTAATTTGAAATGCTTTAGAAAGGGTTTAAATTTATATAATAACTGTGGTCTTAAATTTTAAATGTTAAAAATATTTTAAAAATCAAAATTATTTCTTTCTTGAATACTAATATTTATATAATATTTATATAATAACTTTGGTCTTAAATTTTAAATGTTAAAAATATTTTAAAAATCAAAATTATTTCTTTCTTGAATACTAATATGTATGATCTCTTTTTATCGAACCGGAGGAGTACTGGTTCTGTAGTGGTGACACATTGGGCTGGTATCCAGCAGATGAGTGGTTTGAAATTACCAGCCATTCCCAGGGGGGAAAATACCTTATTGTTTCTCCTCCATAAACAGTCTCTGAAATTTACAATGGCAGTCAAATCCTGTCCTATCTCTTGACTGTGGCTTCCATGTGTATTGATTGTGGATTCAAGGAAGATGAAATTTTAACAGCTTCAACATTTCTGTCCTGTATCATAACTACCTATGATATTTAGATTTTCTGTGCCAACATGAATCCTGTATGAGTATCTGGGTAGAATTTAGCTTGTTAATCAGGCTTCGCCTTTTCTTACGGGTGACTAAGATAAATGTCTTTCCAGTGCAGCTTCATTTTGTAGTTCTTCTTTTTGATTGGGCCAGTATACTGTTGTCTGAGCTAGATATTTGCTTCAACCGTGTGCCATTGTACCTGTGGGCTGAGCAATCCAGGGATCCTGTCACTGTGCTGTGCATCCTTAGTGCTTGATTATACATTGAATCCTGCTTCCCTATGATGCCATGCTACTGGCCTTTTCTATGCTTCAACTTCGCTTTTCCTTCTGTAGCTGCCCCACCATCCTGCGTCCGGTGCCTGTTTGCATGCTAACTCTGCTCCTCCTGCCCAACGACACATGCTGCCATCTGCTTCCTTGTCCTTGGACTAAGAAGCTGGTGGAAGTTGAAGGAACTTCGGTATATTAACTGTCCCAGGAAAGGGAGTTGACCTGAGCCCTCTGGACTTCTGTGTGAACTTATTAGCTGTTGCATTCCTGCTAGCTAAGTATCTATCATCTGTCTATCATCTATCTATCTAACTAATCTATCATCAACATCATCTATCTATCATCTCTATCGATCATTTATCTATCATCATCATCATCATCATCATCTATTTATCTATCATTAGTATCCTTGTATTGTTTTGCTAGAGAACACTGTCTAGCACAATAATAATATGTACGGGTCCAGTTGTGAGAATTTGTTTTCTTTAACTTGATCGTCATCAGCAAGTGTGTGAAACCTTCTTTACTTTTAGCCAGCAAAGTGTATCATTTGTGTATCACATGCTGTTAATAAACCCCCTACAATCCTGTTGCTACATTCCTCCTCATGTAACACAGCTTTCTGATGACTGGGCTAACATACAGATTGAATAATTATGGTGAGAGGATACAATCTTGATGTATACTGCTCCCAATTTTAAGCCATACAATACTCCTTTGCTCTGCTCAAATACTTGTCTTTTGGTCCTTGAATAACTTCTACATGAGCAAACTGAAGAGTTGTGGAAGTTCTATTACCCATCCATGCCTTTGCAAAGTCAATAAAGTGAAAGATTTTTTATATTCTTTCTCATATATATGTCAAGCACCATCTGACATCAACAATGACATGTCTGAATGTGGCTTAATCTCTGGCAGTTCCTTATCAATGTAATGCTGCAACCAGTGTTGGGTGATTTTCAGCAAAACTTTACTTAAATGTGATATTGATATTGTTCTATAATGTATGCATTCTTTTGAGTCACCTTTCTTTGGGATGGTGAGTATTTTGGGATATGTGGTCATCTTCTAGTCAACTGGCCAAGTAACTGTCTCCCATATTTCATTGGATAGATGTGCTAGTGCTTATAGCGCTTCATCATCATGCTGAAAGATTTCATTTGGCATTCCATCAATTCCTGGGGCCTTATGTTTGGCTAATACTTTCAGTGTAACTTGAACTTCTTTTTGTAGTACTATGAAAAAGGTAGCATAAATTCTAGTTTCTCTTTACAGGAAGCTGTCAGCATTAAACTACTGACCTTGTGCTTAGTAGACAATGTTTAATCCACTGTGGCATCATGACTAGTAGCATACATAAATTTTTCATTAGCTTATAGGAAGAGCATAACAATTAGAATATAAAAACCTCTAAGAAACTAGCACAATTAACTTATGGAAGCAAAAATATGATGTCTAACAGTTATGTTTTCATTGTTATTAAAAGAGTAAGCTTCTAGAATAGTAACTGGCAATATTTGGTGAAGCAACTTTTTATTTCTCTAAAATTCTTATAATAGTTGGATTGCAAAATACTTTTTTTGCTTTAAAAGGTTTATAAACTTAAATATTTGATATATTTGTCAGAAGCTGATTGGAAACTGTTTGTGAAAGCATAACCACAAACCACAGAGAGAAGCTGTTTCCAGAAATGCTCGACATGCAGATCTTTTGGAATGCAGTTTTACATACAGGCCTTCACCCATAAACTCTGGGGTTAGACATTTGTGTAAGCGAAAAAACATAGCTAGTGATATTTAATGAAGTGCATCTTATATTTTAAAAGCTACTTGGAATGATTTATTTAAGAATATTTATATTTAAATGTAGAACAAAGCTAAAAAAAATACATGATATTTTTAAAAATAATTAAACTTTCTATTTAGCTATTCAATGACCATTTGTGACAAGAGAACCTTCTGGGGAATAGCAATACAGGAAGGGTAGGGAACCGATCACAATGATCCCCACATAACCACACACGTTCCAGGGGTGTCAATAGCAGAAATCATGGGGGAAAGGAGCGAGCGCTTGGTGTGAAGGATATGAAAATAATATAATTTATAATTTATCAAGGGATTATGAGGGTGGAGGGGAGGGGGGGTGAGAGGAGCTGATACCAAGGGTTCAATAGGAAGAAAGTATCTAGAAAGAATGATGGGAAAATATCTGCAAATATGCTTGACACATCTGATGTATGGATTCTTATAACATTTGTAAGAGACCCCCATATAGGTATATTTTATTTTTTAATTATAAAAAGAACTTTATTTATATATAAAGAACTTTCTTTATATATATATATATATATATATATAAAATCAATTTATTTGGACCTCTTACAGCTCATGTTGCAATCCATACATCAATTGTATCTGACATATTCATGCATATATCCCATCATTATTTTCTGGACATTTATTTTCAATTGAGCCCTTAGGATCAGCTCCTCATCCCTGCATCCTGCCCCCCTGCAACCTCTCTCTATTCCCATTCCCGTGTTCCATGTTAAAACTTTCTTGACACCAATTGAAACAACCCTGACAGGAATCATCACTAAGCTGATAAACTCAAACTAAAGCAAATTCACTGCCATCAAGTAGGTGCCTACCCACAGCGACCTCCTTGCAGGTTTCTGAGGCTGTCACTCTGCAAAGGAGGAGTAGAAAGCCCCATATGTCTCCTATCAAGAGACTGATGGTTTTGTTCTGTGGACATGGTGCGTCACAGTCCAACCTATAAGCTGATAAAGCAGAGTCCCCATTTTTCAGAAGCCCCACTATTTGTGACACCTGCCATGCTCCCCATGGCATTCTTTCTGTATTGGGTTTGGAAATTCAGCTTAACAGTGAAAGAATTGCAAAGTAACCAACATTATTATAATAGCAACTTAAAAATGAAAGATTATAAGCACACAGCACAAGCAAAGTTGATTTGTAAATGATCAGGTTCAATACGTGTCCCAGTATGGCACAATAATGACTAAAATGTGAATTTCTTTCACCATCAATGATACCTGATTACTTTTCTTTCAAACAAATGTTCATTTTTCACAACTGTAGAAAGCTTCTTGTAGGAATTCATTGCCGTCACGTGGAGGCTTCAGTTATTTGTTGCTCCTCACACTCTCAGCAGGGTTCATTTCTCACAGCTCTATTGCAACCATATGGATCCATTCAATTCCTCTGCTATTTTCCCAGTATCAGCTCAAATGCACATGGGAGGAGTGTTTCCTTAGGGGAGTGGGCTATGTCCATCATATAAGTTCTTCTCCAGGCTTTCATAAATCAAGAAGTTCAGGTTATCCTCAGTGTCCTAAGGGTTTTTTTTTTTATCAATTTCCAGGGCAGATCTCATACCCTGGATAAATATGTGTAAAGATCTGTTTACAATAAGATGTTCCTAAGTGTGGTTTTTAGAAGCCTTTCAATCAGCTCCAATACACAGTGACCCACTGCACAACAGAATGAAACATGACCTGCTCCTTTCCTTTGTCATGATTTTTCTTTTTTTTTTTATAAATAATTTTATTGGGAAGGAGTCATACAACTCCCATCATGATACACACATGCATCAATTGTATGCAGGCCACATTGGCACACTTGTTGCCAACACCACTCTCAAAACATCCTCCCTCCACTTAGGTGCCCAATACCAACTCTCCATATTTCCCTTCCCTTACTCCTCCCTCTCTCTATTGAACCCTTAATAATTTACAAATTGTTATTACCTTTTTATATTGTACCCTGTCCAATGTGTCCCTTCACTTACTTCCCTGTTGTCCATACCCCAGAGGA
>PVJH01047570.1:0-11272 GCA_004026705.1 Nesogale talazaci
AGTTTATATCGGTGAGATCATAGGCAAGCATGGCTTCTTCGTTGGCTGTGATGTTTGAAGAGCAATCTTTAACATCTAATTAGATTTGGTATACTAGGTAAACAGTCCCTGTCCCTGTGTGATCAGACTGCTACCTGAAAAAAATAAGGTGTGGGAAAAAAATCCAGAAAAAGTAAAGAGTGTCACCTGCAGTACCGCAGCTTTCGCCTTGCACCTGCATGAAACCAAGTGGACATCAGGCACACTCTGATGAAAAGCCTGACTGCGAAGGGCAGGACCCGAGAAACTGGGATAGACACACAGCAACTGATGGCCCCAGGTGAAGTTCCTGACCAATGCCAGTGAACTTGCAGGACAGACACTGTTTCGTGGGAGCTTGTTTGGCTGCAAATATATTGAACAAAAATACAAAACAGTACATATTTAAACTTTGTTCATTGAAAGGTACCTCTTGATCACAGTGAAATTTAAATCTGAAACGATAGTGTCTTAGAGTTGATAGGCTGTGATGATGAAAGAAAGGTTGTTGCCATAAGGCAGAAGACAAAGCCTACCAACTCCCCAGCTACTTTACTCTAGAGCAGCCCTTGGAGAAACGCCGGAAGGAAAAAAAAGAAAACGACAATTTAAAAAACCCTTGGCCATCGAGTTGATTCCAATTCACTGCAATCCTCCATAGCGTTTCCGAGGCTGTAAATCTTCATGAGAGCAGACAACGTCACCTTTGTTCCGCAGAGCTGGGGTGGGGGGTGGGGGGGTTGTCAGAGCCTCTGGCCTTGCAGTTAGCAACTCACTATCAGAAGGAAAGGTAAAGATGGAGTCGGTGTTGATAGGTAGGCGACACGATGTGGATGTGGTTGTGAGGTGCCCTCTAGACATGACAGCCCCGTGCCAAACAGCAAAATGTTGCCCCGTGCTGTGTCAACTCCATAATTATGAACAGCCCTGAACACTCATCCCAAGTTTCTGACAGGAGGGACCGGGTGGTGCAGTGGTTGAGGTGCTCGGCTGCTAACTGACACCTCTGTGGTTTGGACTCAACAAGATGTGGCAACTTGCTTTTGTAAAGAATTATGGGTTCGGAAGCACTGTGGGGACAACCTCTTCTGTCATTCAGGGTCAGGTCCCTCTAATGCAGAATCACCTTAACCGCAGTGGGGGTTGTTTTGAGCCATTCAGAGGTGGAACCTCTGCAGGATCATGCATTGTTCTAGCAGATTTTGTCAAATTGCTTTTGAAGGATATTAGTAACTTTTAAAGAATTTTTTATTGTGAATTAAGGGAAGGGTTACATTTTAAACCACCAACTCTGTACTCAGCAGTTCAAACTACTCATCAACCTCCCCACCAATGTATTTTATCAAAATCCCCATCCCCACTTTTCCCCTCTCCCTTGGTGGACCTTCTTCAGAATCCAGCTGGTACAACTGTTACTTATCGGGCTGCTAACGGAAAAGTTGGCAGTTCAAGTCCACTCACGAACCCAGGAGAAAAACAAGGCATTCTACTCCCAGAGAGAGTCACAGTCTCAGCAGCCCACAGGGGCAGTTCTACCTTGTCCTGTGGAATTACTATGCGTTGACAGCGACGGCCTGACAATGACTTTTTAGCCTCCATTCACCCGTGTCAACGCCTGCCGGCCCTTCAGTCCATTGCTTCATGCTCCCTCCCTCGGGGACCTCCTTTCCTTGTACATGCTTTACCATATTGCTTTTCACAATGGTTGCACATATATCCAGATGCACCAGAAATGTAAGAGTCCTCCTCTCTCCTTACCCTCTCCGGCATTTGTTGTTTTGTTTGTTTGCCCCTTTGTTTTGTTTTTAATGAGGCTATCACTGAAGGTGTAAAGTGACGTCTCATCATTGTTTTCCTTTACATCCCCCAAATGGTTAATAATCATGAGCATTTTTTCCATATATTTGTTAGCCATTTGGTTGTCAAATTTTGGGTGAATCGTCTGCTCAGATCCTTTGCCCACTTTTTATTTATTTTTTTTTCCTTTGCCCACTTTTTAATTGGATTGTTGTCTTTTTCTTGTTGAGGTATTGCAAGATTCTGGAGGTTTTCAAGATTAGGCTGTTGTTTGTTCTGTTGTTGCTGAAGATGTTCTTTTCTTTATTTATTATTTTATTTTTATTATTTTATTTTTTATTTTTAGGCATCACTGCCCTCAGGTGGTGGGAGTAGGAGGCCCAGCCTTTGCTCCTGGGAGCCGGAATTGAACCTCCATCCCAGTGGCCCGCAGTCCCACACACAACCACTACGCCACCGGGGCTCAGCCCCTTCTTTATTTATTATTAATTGGTAGTTAATACATATATCACATCATTCCATATTTCAATCATGTCCAGCAAAATGGTACAGTGGATACCACTGTCAGTTTCCAAACTTCCTTTTTCTTCTTGGACTCCTTGATATTGTCTCCCTTCACCCTGAACTGCTCCCATTACAACCACCCCCACCCTCCCAGTGATTACTCTACTTGCTGTCCCTATAGGGTTCATAATCCTGGGGGTTCATCTATAGAAACAAAGAAGAAAATATAACACAACAACTTCAAGAGGATGACCTGCAATGACATACACCTCTGAGATACACCCTAATGTGAACAATCAAAAACAAAAATACAGAAAATGTTGAAAACCAAATCAGGTCAAACATGCATCAGAGGGGGGAATCAACTGACAAGGGTTTTTTGTATTTTGTCTTTTTTAATTTAATAAATCATCTTATCAGGGGCTCTTACAACTCTTATAACAATCCATACATCAATTGTATCAAACTCCTTTGTACAAAACATTTTCTTTCTGTTTGAGCCCTTGGTATTAGCTCCTCTTCTCACCCCACCCCACCCCAGCCCAACCTCAGGGATCCCTGATAAATTATAAATTTTTATTTCATATATTACACTGCTATCTCCCTTTGCTCACATGTCTATTGTGGAATGTGAAGACAAGGGTTATAAGTTGATCATTGCAGTAAGTTCTCCATTTATGCCCCTTATCCCCCCAGTGTCCCCCTATTCTCTTGGTTCCATTATTCCCATTGCTGTTCATGAGGGGGTTATCTGTCCTGGATCCTGTGTGTCCAGAGCTCTTATCTGTACCAGTGCACATGCTCCAATCTACCTAGATCTCTGTAAGGTAGAACTGGAGTCATAATAGTGGAGGGAAGGAAGCATTAAAGAATTAGAGGAATGTTGTAAGTTCCGTTGGTGCTATGCTGCACCCTGGCTGACTCCTTCCTTCCTCATGACTCTTCTGTGAGGGAATGTCCAATTGTCTACAGATGGGCTTTGGGTCTCCTCTCCGACCCCCACCATTTGCATCAATATATTTGTTTGTTTGGGGTCTTCTGATGCCTGATACCTGATCCCAAGGACCCCTCATGATCGCACAGGCAGCTGTGCTTCTTCCATGTGTGCTTGTTGCTTCTCTGCTAGATGGCCACTTGTTTAACTTCAAGCTTTTAAGATCCCAAGTTCTATATCTTTTAATAGCCAGCACCATCAGTTTTCTTCACCACATTTGTCGATGCACCCATTTTGACTCCAGCAACTGTGTCAGGAAGGTGAGCATCACAGAATGCCAGGTTATTAGAACCAAGTGTTCTTGCACTGAGGAAGCACTTGAGTAGAGACCAATGCCTATCTTCTACCTTAATATTTAACATTTAAATGTATGTACATAGTTCTATATCCCTATTTATATATTTCTATATTTACATATGTACATGCCTTTATTTTTACCTCTATAAATGTCTTTTGCCTCCTAGTTCTTTCATTTATTTCTTTTTACTTTCCTCCTGTCCCACTATCATGTTTACCCTTAATTCAACAGCTATGCTACACTTGATCACCCCCCGCAGGTATTTTATACCTCCTCACCATCGATTTTAGTTCGCTTATTGTTCCCTTGCCCTGGGTTTGTTGGTTCCCCCTTTCTTTCTCTCACCTCCTCTCCCATGTCTCCCCAGAGCCGTCAGCCTCGTTATTTTCTCCCTGAGATTGGTTATCCTGCCTATCTTGTATAGATAAGCTCAACTGACAGAATTTTAACTGTTAAAGCCAGATTTATGCCTTTGCTCTTCTATACTCATCTCTCCAACGCACTCTGTTTGGTGTCCGCTTTCCTCCCGTCCTTCAGTGGTGGGTGCAGGGAGTTCCCCTTAAGCTTATTTCCTATGGAGATCCCACACATGTACCTTGGGCTCCCAGGCTATCCATAGCCCTCTGCAGCCTGGATTCTCACAATTTCGGCTCTGATACCGGTCTTTCCTTCGCCTTCAGCTCTATGATTGATGAACCTTGGTGACTGTTGATGGTGTGCTCCTTCCATGTGGACTTTGTGTACATCTCACTTAGATGCCTGCTTGTTTGGAGGCAAGCCACTAAAGATATTTTAGTCTTTGGGTTTCTCTTTTTGCCCTTTTGATGAAGTCTTTGGATGGATCTAAATGTCTTGATGTCTTCTTTTTAGTAGGTCCCAGTCATATATTTTGACTTCTGCTGTGTATACTTCCTTCATTATTGTTTCATAATAAGGCTATACTCTGCAATTGGGCCCTGATGCTTGTACCTATTTTCTCATAGATGATCTTTATAGCTCTGGGATTTACATTTAGGTCTTGGATCCAATTTTAGTTCATTTTTGTCCGTGGCATGAGATATGGGTCCAGTAACTTTTGTTGAATAGACTATCTCTTTCCCGCTTAATGTTTTTTTTAAAACTCATTTTTTGGGGGACTCATACAACTCATCGCAATCCATACATCCATCTATTATGTCAAGCACATTTGCACATTTGTTGTCATCATCCTTCTCAAAACATTTTCTTTCTACTCGAGTCCTTGGTATCAGTTCCTGATATTTTCTCCTTCTTCCCCCAACTCCCCTCCCTCATGAAGCTTTGATAATTTATAATTTTTTCATGTCTTACTCTATCCGGTGTCTTCCTTCACTCACTTTTCTGTTGTTCGTCTCCCAGGGAGGAGGTTATATGAAGATCATTGTGATAGGTTCACCCTTTCTCTCCAACTTTTCCTTCCCCTCCTGGTATTACTACTCTCATTACTGGTCCTGAGGGGTTTATCTGTCCTGGATTCCCTGTTTTCAGCTCTTATCTGTACCAATGTACATGCTCTGGTCTAGCCAGATTTGTAAGATAGAATTGGAAATCATGATTTGGGGGGGGGGGTGACCCTGACTCATCTCCCCGTGACCCTTGTGTAAGGGGATGTCCAGTTACCTACAGATGGGCTTTGGGTCTACACTCTGCACTCCCCCTCATTCACAATGATATGAGTTTTTGTTCTTTGATGCATGATACCTAATTCCTTCCACACCTTCTGATCACACAGGCTGGGGTACTTCTTCCTTGTGGGCTTTGTTGCTTCTCAGTTAGATGGCCGCTTATTTATCTTCAAATCTCTGACACCCCAGGTGCTATATCTTTTGATAGCTGGGCACCATCAGCTTTCTTCACCACATTTTCTTATGCACTCACTTTGTCTTCAGCGATCATGTCAGGGACATCAGCATCATGGAGTGCCAGTTTAATAGAACAAAGTGTTCTTGCATTGAGTAAGGGCCCAATGTCCATCCGCTACCTTTAATACTACACCTATAAATATATGCACCTAGATCTATTTCCCCATCATCAGATATTAATATATTTACATATGCACATGCCTGTATTGTGTTAGTCTGGGTAGACTAGAGGAACAAATTTGATACACACGCATATGGATATAAGGGTATGGTTTATATATAAGAGAAATAGGACATTAAGAAAGCATCCCAATCCAGTCTAGTACAAAGTTATAAGTCCGATATTAGCCCATGTGCCCAATACCAGTCTATAAAGTCTCCTTCTGACTCATGAAGTCACAGATCAGTGGGTGCAGTGTCCCGGCGCTAGTGGGGTCTCCCCATGGCTCCTCGCTTCCAGGGCTCAGGGTCCATCAACAGCAGCCAGCAGGTGACAGAAGCAACTCATCACTGCCAGGGTTCCCCATGTGGCTTCTCCAGCTTCAGAGGTCTGGCTCCATCAGGACAAAGTCGTGTGGCTTCTCCTCCCGCTCCTCAGATGCTGCCATCTTATCTTGTCTGTGATTCATCATCTCTGAGACTAACTCCCAACAACTGAGGAGAGAGCTTCTCATCTTCACGAGGGAAATATTGCGAGATTTCCCAGAAGTCTCAGGAGAAAACCACGTCCACATGGAGGCCTCATTGGCTACTCAATGGCTATCTCCAGATTAACAGGCCAGACTCCACCCCTACATTTCAATCATAAAATTAATATAAGCACATGACTGCCACACTGGATCTAAACCTCTATAAATGTCCTTTTCCTCCTAGCTCTTTCTTCTATTTCCTTTTACTTTCTTCTCGTCCCACTATCATGTGCAGTCTTCATTTATTCCCACTTAATATTCTTGGCTCTTTGATGAGGATCAGATACCGACATATAGATGCATTTTTTAAATAGGTTTTTATTCTGCTCCATTGCTCTATCTATCTCATATTGTACCAGTAGCAGGGTGTTTTGACTACTGTGGCTGCAATAGGTTTTGAGGTTGGGTGGTGAAAGAACTCCTGTGGGATGGTGGTGTAGTGGTTGTGTGCGGGACTGTGGCTCACTGAGTTGGCGGTTCAAATCCAGCAGCAGTTCTCCAGGAGCAAGGCTGGGCCTCCTACTCCCACCAGAGGGCAGTGTGTTAGTCTGGGTAAACGAGAGGAACAAATTTATAGACACGCATATGGATATAAGGGAATGGTTTATATACAAAAGGAAAGGGAGATTGAGAAACATCCCAACCCAGTCCAGTTCAAAGTCATAAGTCCAATATTAGCTCAGATGCCCACTACCAGTCTATGTCTTCTTCCGACACATGAAGTCACAGGCCAGTGGGTGCAGAGTCCTGGCACTGACAGGAGTCCCTTCATGGGTTCTCCAGCTTCAGAAGTCTGGTTCCATTAGGACAAGGCCATGTGGCTTCTCCTCCAGCTCCTGCAGCAGCTTGGACACTGCCATCTTGTCTTGTCCATAATTCATCATCTCTGAGACTAACTCCCAACAACTGAGGAGATAGCTTCTCATCTCCACGAGGGAAATATCATGACATTTCGCAGAAGTCTCAGGAGAAAGCCATGCCCACACGGAGGCCTCATTGGCTACTCAATGTCTATCTCCAGATTAACAGGCTAGACTCCACCCCTACCTCTCAATCATAACATTAACATAAGCATATGACTGCCACAGGCAGTGATGCCAAAACAAAACAAGTTCTTGGGAGGGGGGAAAAAAGAGGAGCTGATTCCAAGGGCTCAAGTAGAAAGAAGAATATTTTGAAAATGATGATGGCGACATATGTACACATGTGCTTGATAAAATTGATGCATAGATTGTTATAAGAGCTGAAAGAGCCCCCAATAAATGGATATATTTTGATGATGTTGGTGAAGTTATTTGCTTATGCTGGGTCTCTTCCTTAACCACATAAAGTTACTAATTAGTTTTTCCATTTCTTTAGAGAATAAAGTTAGGATCAGGATTGGAATCACATTATATTTATAGATGGCTTTGGGCATTTTTGACAATGTTAAGCCTTCTTACCCATGAATATGGACTAGCCTTCCACTCATGTTGGTCTCTTTTGGTTTCTTGTAATGGTGTTTCGTAGTTGTCTTTCTACCGGTCTTTTGTTTCCCTGGTTAGGTTTATTCCTAAGCATTTCATCTTTTGTGTGGCTATTGTAAATGGTATTGTTGTCTTGATATCTTTTTCAAATCTCTCTTCCATAATATATAAGAACAAGGATGATTTTTACTTTTTTTTTTTTTGGGGGGGGGAGGCATCACTGCCCTCTGGTGGTGGGAGTAGGAGGCCCAGCCTTGCTGCTGGATTTGAACCTCCAACCCATGTGGGCCACAGTCCCGCGTACAACCACTACACCACTGGGGCTCAGCCACAAGAATGATTTTTAAAACATTTTATTGGAAGTTAATACTGATATCATTTTCCATCATTCAATCACATCAAGCAGTGTTGCACAAGGGCTACCACAATCAGTTTCAAACGTTGTTTTCTTCCCTGAACTCCTTGACATCAGCTCCTTTGTACCACCACCGCTGACCTCCAGAAACCCTGATTCTACTTGCTGTCCCTATAGTCCCTTCAATCCTGGGTTTCAAATACAGAAGAACGTAGCAAAAGTATAAGAGGCGGGGCTGAGCCCCGGTGGCGTAGTGGTTGTGCACGGGACTGCGGCCCACTGGGACGGAGGTTCAATTCCAGCAATGGGGCTGGGCCTCCTACTCCCACCACCGGAGAGCAGAGATGCCCCCCCAAAAAAAAATATTTTAAAAAAAGTATAAGAGGTGACCCCCAATGACATAACACATCTGATGTAAACCCCAATATGATCAACAACAAAAAATACAGAAAATGATGAAAACCAGATCAGGCCCAAGGAGTTTCAGAGGGGAGATCAACTGACAAGGCTTAACCATTCAAAACCATTCATTTAGATCTCTACGGTCATCTCTCCAGTGCACTCTTTTTGGTAACATATTCCTTCCCATTCCTCTATTATCGATAGAGGGAAATCACCGGAGGCTTATTTCCTGTGTAGATCACACACATGTATCTTGTGCTCCCTCTGTCATCCACAGCCTTCTGCAAACCAGATTCTCACCATTTGGTCTCTGAAACTACTCTTTCCTTCAACTTCAGATGACATGATTTACAATCCTTCAGGGACCGATGTTGGTGTGCTTCTTCATGTGCACTTAGTTGACGTCTCACTTAGATGGCTGCTTGTTTGGAAATAAGCCGCCAGATGCTAGTCTAGCTGGTAGTTGGGTACCATCCAATTCCTTCCCCACACTTTGCTGTAGCGTCCATCTCTCTTGTTCCCTTTCTGCGGGCGAGTCCTGTTGTTTTTTGTGTGCTAAACTTGAGTCACTCCAGATGGATGAAACTTTTAATTGTTTTCAACATTTTCCAAGGGTGTATCTTTGGGATTCTCTACATATAAGAACTTGGGATATGCAAATAATGAGAGTTTCACTTCCTTGCCAGTCTGTATTCCTTTGACTTCATCTTCTTATAGAATGGTTCTGGTTCAGTCTTCCAGCACAGTATTGAATAAGACTGGTGATAAGGAGCATCCTAGTCTGGCCTAAGGGTATGTATTAATTTAAACGACATCACCTTACTTGATATTGCAGGCTGTCTGTCATGTTTTTTGCTCATCTTATGGGTAAAGGTTGGTGTGTTATTTTTCCTCTTACTATGAGGATTGATATTGGCTATTCACAGTCATCCTGATGGGAATAGTTTGTCCTAATTTTTGTCCTCCCCCCTTTTTTTCCTAGGGAGAGCACTTGTCTTTTACCTACTGGTTTGTACAAATTTTAATATGTTTGGGGTAGGAAGCTTCACCAGTTGCATGTGTTGTAAATAATGTCTTATCACATCACTTGCAGTGTCTTCAACTTTTGTACTGTGAAAATATTCAAACACCCACAAAGTTGAGAAATCACATCTACCCACTCCCTAGACTCAACAACCAACAAAGTTGTGCCACCCTTGCCTAATCTGTCCCTTTTCTCTTTTTTATCTTTCTGCTGTTTCAAAGCTAACTTCAAGCTTCGTGTCATTTCACCCCCAGAGACTGCAGCAACCCCGTGTGGGCCTATAGACCTATGTTCCTGTCATGCCATGACCACACCTATCAAACCAACAGTTTTGTTTTCACATCACTGACTCCATGGTGACTGGTCCCTCATGGCGCAAGGAGCAGCTAATTATAAGGTTGACAGTTTGAAACCACCAGCAGATCTGCAAGAGAAAGATGAGGTTTTCTATAAATGTATAGTCTTGGAAACCTATAGTGGTCTACTCTGTCATATAGGGTCCTTATAACTCAATGGCAATGACTGAATACATGGTGGGGTGGAATAAACAGATAGTTTGAATGAAGGCTACACTTCTCTGTTGCAAAACACAGGTGCTTGTCAGCCTGGCTGAAAAAGAGTTGTTCTTTTTCAGGAGGATGACCCATGGGTGATTCTCTTACTGACATGTTTGTAGGCCTTTTTTCAGCAAGAAGGTGGTCCTCTCTGCATTTGAGGATCCTTGAGAAGCCTGCTTCTGTCTGGACCTGTGGAGTGGCTGACAAAGCCCGTAACCACATGTGTCACTATCTCTCCGACACTTGAGGTAAAATATAGCACCAGCTCCAGGTAGCAGCAGGCCAGGCTGGTGTGTCTGCCGCCAAAGATTCCCACTGACCTCCACACAGCATCCCTGGGAAGCCAGTAGGAGTTCACACATCAGACTCTTCCTAACCTTCAAGACCTGGTTACAGTCTGAGTGGTTTTGGGGGGTGGGCTGAGGTTCATTCTTCCCGTCTACTCTCATCTGAAGAAAACAGGGACACTGAGTACATGGTGTGTGTGTGTGTGTGTGTGTGTGTGTGTGTGTGTGTGTGTGTGTCGCATCCAGCCTCCTCTGTCTACACAAGGGAGAGGAGAAGTCAAGGGTGATGACCAGGAGGTCAGACATGCCTCTACCCGCTGGTCTTCGCTACACTGTTTCGATACCAACTTGCCTCCCATGACTCTCTACTTCTCTGCTGCATTCACTCCATTGCAGTGGCCACCCTGAACTCACAGACAAAACTTACAGTCACAGGGGCTCATTACGGAAGTTGATAGGTGACACTCAGGCAGGAACCATAGACGGCAGCACGGATATAGATATTAGTCCACAATCGCGCCTTTCCTCAGCCAGTAGTCAAGTCTTTCTCTCTGGTCCTCAGTCTCTCCACCACAGGGTCCCTTGGTTTCTGCCTCACAGTCTCAGTCTTTTCTGCCCCTCTGTTCTCTCGAGTCTCCTTACCTAATCCCCTGGTCTCAGGGTGGCGTGGCATCTGCTGCCTCTCGTACTTCAGAGGGGGGTTTCCAAGGTGCTGGGCTGGGATATTCCTGGGGACCTCTCTGCTTCTGAGATGGTGACTATGCAAAGAGAAATGGCTTCGATGGAGGAGTGGCTTTGATTTTCAGCTGAGTGTATTCTTAAGCAAACAAAGGGTAGTGTCTTGGTTCACACCCTCTGATAGGAGGGAGAGTCCAAATACATCCCACCTTAGTGCGGTCATTAGCTCCACAGAGAATGCGCTCCAAAATGGAATTGTATCCCCAGGCATCAAACCCAACCCCAAACTCACTGCCAGTGAGTCTATTCTGTCTCATAAAGAC
>PVJH01047571.1:0-11244 GCA_004026705.1 Nesogale talazaci
TCTCTCTCTCTCTCTCTCTCTCTGTCAAGGTTCGACGGAGCACTTGCTCAGTCTCCCAGGAGTCAACTTCGGATTTGAAATTAAATCTCAAACCTCCAAGGCTCAGGGCATAAGGCTGCAGAACTTCAGCCCGGAGACTAAGCAGAGCCGTGGGGCTGAATGCCTGAGAGACATGGCATGACGGGACTTGATTTGTTTTTTGTCTTGGCTCCATTCACGACATGCGAGACTCAATCTGATGACTGGAGTTTGGCAGGACTTAATAGGCACTGTTCTCACTCCAGCTTATAATTTGCATATTTTTCCCTTTTGGCAAGACCCAAGCAACTGTCAGCAGCCCTGGGGCAGGGTGGGACTTGCCCAGAGTGGGCCGGCCTGCTGTGGATTGAGCGGGGCCCTGCGTTTAGACCCACTGCCTGCGACCAGAGTGGATGGGGAAGCAAAGCCTGGGACCAGGACACACTTCCCTCAGGCAGAACAGAGCACCCGCCATGAGCAAACTCATCCCCAGAAGTCCATGGAGCCAAAGCCCAAACCCACGGCCATCAGATCACCCCTGACTCCTAACAAGCCTTCTTCAAGGGAACAGGCACCTTCCTTTCAGTCTTCTCTGGATTGTTCTCGAACCAACGGGAAAGGAAGGGGAGGAGTGGGACCTGGAGGTAGCCAATCCCAGACAGCCAATGAGACTGTCCCTGTCAGTCTGTGCTGCAGCAGGGAATGTGATCCCCTGGTGTGCAGACTATGGGGCGACAGTGGAAACCCCAAATCCAAGATCAAGTCCACACATAGCTGAAGCTTCCGGGGGGGGGGGGGGTTCCCTCTGACTATACTCCTGGCCCGTAAATAGCCTTGTTATCAGACAGAGAGCACTGTGCAGTCGGTTATGATAGATATCATTAGGTTAAAACAATATCTTTTCAGTTTAGCTTCCTTTGGCACCATTTTTTAAAAAGCATTTTATTGGGGGCTCATACAACTCATCACAATCCACGCATCCATCCCTTGTGTCAAGCACATTTGTACATTTGGTACCATCATCATTCTCAAAACATTTGCTTTCGACTTGAGCCCTTGGTATCAACTCCTCATTTTCTCCCTTCCCTCCCCACCCACCGTCCCTCATGAACCCTTGATAATTTATAAATTATTATTTTGTCATGTCTTACACTGCCTTTAGACCCATGTTAAAGTAAGTTATTTCAATTTTTAAAAAGTGAACGGGATGGCCTCCAGCGAAGCCCCTGTGACCATCGTCTCTGTGACTAGTGTACTGTCTTGCAGAGTGCATGGGAAAGTAATTTTTTGCAGATGTAGTTAAGTGAACATTTTACACTCTATTCTCTGATCTCCCTTTTGACCCATTTTCAATTTGTTCTACTGTTTTTATATTACTATTTTGTACTCTCTTTTTGACTGAGATTCCTCTGTTTCACTTTGTTATTGTTTCGTATTTCTGTTTTTCTGTATATGCAATTTGTGCATGTACATTTTGCTATATATGAAATCCAAGGTAGGTGGATCTGTAGAGAAAGTACCTGGATTAGTGGTTTCAGGGGGGTATAGCATGGGAAGTTGGGGAGACATGGGGAGCTAATAGCAAGAGGATAAGAAAGAAAATGTCCCCAAACTGATGGCACAACCCTTCGTGATATGATAGAACTATTGAATTATATATGTGGCTGTGTGTCAATAAAACTTTTTAAAAAATTGTTGTGATTAATTCCGCGGGGCATCGAGGAGTCCTGGATGCTAATGAGGACACCAGCAGTTCAAAGCACTAGCAGTCCCTCAGCAGAAAGATGAGGTGTTCTGCTGAGATACAGAGATGTGGCCTCAGAAATCCACTGGGGCAGCTCTGCCTGGTCCTGTCTGATTGCCAGGGGTCAGCACCACCCCCGTAGTCATGACGTTGGTGGGTTTGTACCTGGATTCACATGCTTTGTTTTTCTTTGGCACCTGTCCACCAAGATTTTTGCTAAACAAGGTATTTTATTGTGTGCCAGATAAAACTAGTCACCGGAACACATAACCTAATTATCCTGGGGGGTGGGGGGGCAGCTTAGATCATAAAAGGCTACCTTATCCCCCCCCCCCCCCCAGCCCCAGTTTGTCTGTGGGTTCCTAATGTTGGGGGCAGGCCAGTGCATCCCTCTCTTCTGTCCTGGGAGCCTTGGGGGATGGGCTAGGGGGGTGGAAATTAATCCACAGGGATCCCCCAAAGCACCTGCAAGGGAAAGCAGCGAGTCCTCCGTGAGATGGTTTAACCAACTCCCTCGAGAGACTTGTGTCCCAGCAAGCCTGTGACCAAGTTTCCACAGTGCCATCTGGCCTGCCTGTGGCCTGCAGAGAGCAGGCAAGGCAGACTTCCGGACCACTCTGACCCTTCCCCCAGCTGAAGACCATGCCCCCTGAGGGCGCGATTTACATAGAGGCTCTGGAGGGTTGAAACCAGAGAAGAAACTTCCTGGACGTAAGTGAGAAATTGGCCTAGCCCTAGTGGAACCTCACAGCCATGGAGCTCATTAGCTAATTAGCCAATTGCCTCTGAAGGGTGGGAAAAGCACTTCTTCCCAAGAGGAGAAGGGGCCCATTCAGGGAGCAAAGGTTTCCCCCGGGTTGGGTGCTCTGGTCGAAGTCTCTGGGGTAGCTTGCAGCAGCCAGTTAAGGAACCATCCTGGCTTGTGTTGAAAAGGGTGCAGCTCCACTACTTCCCCAGTGGTATGCAGATCAGAGGACTGGTGATTCTTGTGGAGGTCACAGCCAAGAAAAACTCTGGACTTGGGACTGGGATGTGTGGGGAGTGGAGGTGGGGGGTGGGTTCACCATAAGGTGCAACAGACTCTTGCCCAGAGACTTGGCTTCTTGGTCTCTCCCCCAGGTATCAGGGAATTTGCAGAACAGGACCACATTGTCCCTGGGGTGAAAATCTGTGGGACAGGGATAGGCCACATACAGGATGCCTGTGTTAATACATTTTTAATTAACATTTTTAAGTGGCTCTAGGTTTAAATGAGTTCATTTCAGTCTCTGAGTCCTGGGGGAATAGAAATTTTATTTATTTATTTTTAGCAGAAATATGTTTCTCCGTGTGGACTCACATCCAAATTATTTCAAAGATTAAGTTAAAAATGGTCTAGAAAGTGAAATTTTCATATGCTTGCACATCCTTTTTTTTGATTGTCCTTTTTTTTAAAGAGGAAGAGAGTGAACAGATCATGTGAGGCTTGCTGTGTGTGTTGTGTGTGTATGCATGCACATACGGGCTTAAAATTCTACGAAAAAATGAAATGGAAAGATAGTGGTAGTTTTTCCCCATAACATTTGAAATACCCTCATGTATCCTTCAAGATTAGGTACATTTAAGAAAAATAATCAAAATAAATAATGTGGGTCTTCTCTTAAGGTGGAATTTATTTTGCTGTATTACATACTATATTGCTTTTTGTTTAGTAGAAAGCAGTATGTCTGTATTACAGAACTTTTAGAAAATACAGAGAAGCAGGAAAAGGAGAGAAAATACTCATATTCCACGATGCGGTGATAAATATTATTTATGAGATTACGTATGCATGCCAAAAGGGGATCATGAATAAAAGCAACCAATAAGAATCCATGACCTTGAATTCATGTTGATGGAAAAGAACATTGACTGTTTCACACACTTCCAGAAGATCAAACAAATCTCTTAGAGGAAGTACAGCCAGAATGCCCCTGAGATGAGATGATGGTGTAACTTCATCTCACATACTTTGAACTTGGTGTCAGGAGGGATGGTCGTTAAAGGACTTCATGCTTGAAAAAGCGGAGGGGCAAGAAATAAAGGAAGAACCTCATTGAGATGGACCGACAATGGCTGCTGTGATTGTGAGAATTACACAGGCCTGGGAAGTGTGGCTAGTGGATTATTCCTAGGGCTGCTAATCACTGGGTCAGCAGTTCAAACCCACCAGCTACTCCTTGTGAGAAAGCGGTGACTTTCTGCTCCTGTAAAGATGGATACCTTTGGCAAACTAGAGGAGGCAGTTCTACCTTGTCCAATAGGGTCACTGAATCAGAATCGATTCATTGGTAGTGAATTTTGAGTGTGGAGAATGCTTCCTTCCGTTGTACCGAGAGCTGCTACAATCAAAATCAACTTGGCAACACCTAACTATGACAGTGCTGTGTTAGGCTAGGTTCCCTAAAGAAGCAAACCCATCATGCATAGAAAACCAGGCCAGAGATGACTGTGGAACAGACCATCAATTGCTCATATGTAAGTTCATGTTGAAACTGAAGAAAATTTTTAAAAGTCCATGAGAGGCATCATACAACTTGAGTATATTCTACCTAAATTTCAAGAGCATCTCAAGAACAGGTTTGTACATTTAGCACTAATGACAAAAACCCTGATGAACTGTGACATCAAGAATGTCATTCATAAAGAAGGCAAAATGTCCCCAATAAAACGATTTAATTTTAAAAAAGAGAAAAGCAAAGGTCTTTTAAAAGACAAGTAGGAAAGAAATTATTGAAGTGGATGTCAGAAGAGACCCTGAAACATGCGTTTAATATTAAGGCCCAAACTCACTGCCATTGGGCCAATTCTGACTCAAAGTGACCCTGCAGGTGGGAGCAGACCTGTCCCTGTGAATAGCTGAGAGCACCTAAGGCAAATAGAATAAAAGATGAAGAGCTGAATAGAAATTTTGAAAGGTCAGCTTCACAAGACAAAGTTTCTCATGAAATGTGCAAAAACTTAGAAAGCCAAAAAGGAAAAACATGCTTAAACATACCCTAAGCTGAAAGAACTCAAGAAAAACTTCAAGTCGTAATATTGAAAGCTTTTATGGGCAAACTATTGAATGATGCAAGATGTATCCATAGGAAGAAGAAACATACAGTCACCATGCCAAAAACTAGTCAACATTCCACCATTTCAAGAGGTAGCACGTGATCCAGAACAAATGGTACTGAAAGAAGCAGCCCAGACTGCACTGCAGGCCTTAGCCAAGAACAAGGCTCCAGGAACTGATGGATTAGCAAGTGAAATGCTTCAACGAGCTGATGAAGGCCTGGATTCGCTGACTTGTACATGGCGGGAAATTTGGAAGACAACTTACTGAAAGTGATCCGTATTTGTACCCATTCCAAAGAAAGGTGGCTCAACAGAATGCATCAATTGTAGAACTTCATCAGTGATCTCACATGCAAGTAAAACTTTGCTAAAGATGATTCAACAATGGTTGCCATAGTTACATTGACAGCGAGCTTTCAGAGGTTCTGGCAGGATTCAGAAGACGTGGGACAGGGATGTCCTTGCTGATGTCAGTTGGATCTTGTCTGAAAGCAGAAAGTACAAGAAATATATTTACTTTTGGGACTGAACCCCGGTGGCGTAGTGGTTGTGTGCAGGACTGCGACTCACTGGGTTGGTGGTTCAAATCCAGCAGCAGCTCTCCAGAAGCAAGGCTGGGCCTCCTACTCCCACCAGAAGGCAGCGATGCTCCCCCCCTCCAAAAGATATTTACATTTGTTTTATTGACTATACCAAGGCATATGGCTGTGTGCATCCTAACAAACTGTGGGTAGCCTGGAGAAGAATGGGAATTTCAGAACACTTCATTGTGCTCATGTGAATCAAGAGGCAAGTGTGTTAACAGGATGAATACTGCAAGGTTTAAAACCAGGAGAGGTATGTGTCAGGGTTATATCCTCTTGCTATCTTTATTCAATTTGTCTGTTAAGCAAATAATCAGAGAAGCTGGCTTATATGAAGAAGAATATAAAGTCCGGATTGTCAGCAGGCTCATTAGCTATCTGAGATACAGTTGACACAACCTTGCTTGCTAAGAGTGAGGAGGTCTTGAAGCACTTGCTGATGAACATCAAGAACTGCAAAAAAAGAACTTCAACTTTTAGTGTGGATTACAACTTAATGTAAAGAAACCAAGATCCTCGCGACTAGATCACTAGGTAACATCAGAATCAACTGAGAAAAGATTGATGCCGTAAAGAATTTCATCTTGCTTGGATCCAGCAGTCAAGAGACTAAGTGACACATTGCACTGGGTAAATCAGCCACGCAAAACCTGCAAAGTGTTGAAAAGCAAGGAGGTTGCTTCGAGGACTAAGGTGCGCCATGTTACTTTCAATTGTCTCATCTGCATATGAAGGTTGGACTTGGAATAAGGAAGACAGAAAAGAAATGAATGTGCTTGAATCATGGTGCTGGCAAAGACTATTGAATGTACAGGGACTGTCCAAAGGACAAACAAATCTATCTTGGAAGAAATATAGCCAGGATGGCTCCTTAGAAGCAAGGATGCTGAGACGTTGTCTCACGTGCTTTGGGCATGTTCTCAGGAGAGGCCCATCGCTGGAGAAGGACATGCTGTTTGGTAGAGTCTAAAGACAGTGAAAAAGACAAAGATCCTTGATAAGATGGATTAACATAGTGGCTGCAACAATGAATTCAAGCATAACAATTGTGAGGTGCAAAGCAGTGTTTCATTTTGTTGTACACAGGGTTGCGATGAAGCAAGACCAGCTCAATGGTACCTACCAACATGTATATGTATCGACACACATGTATTGTATATGTAGATATTCAGCTTAGTTAAAGTCTATGCGTCGGATGTTATACTAGAGATAGTTTCTGACTAGTATAGCTGATGGGAGCCAGCAAATCAGGAAGCAGGAAGATGAACCAGGAAGTGTAAAGCCCACAGGTTGGAGGAGGCAGAGGCAAATGAATCCGAGATTATTGAGTCAGGCAGCAGAATTGGTAGAATCCAAGGTCAGCAGGCAATGTGGAAAGGCCAGTGAGAACGTCCTCTGTTGGCAGTTCTATGAGCCAGATGCAGGATCTGGATCAGCCAGAAGTGGTAAAGCTCACCACAGTGTCTGCTTCAATATTAAGTAAGTCACCCCGAGGAGATACAACCAGGGCTAGAACCGGAGTAACTGTGTGGCTCACAGAAGTTCCCACCATGGAGTTGATCACATTATGTTAGATCACAGCATGGGAGAGACCCTATCTGCCAAACCCTGGAAAATCCTGGCCCAGCCAACTTGCCACAAAATCTATTACAAGTGGTTCTTTTTTCCTGCTCGCAAAGAATAAGAAGGTGTAGTGTGTCTGTGTGTGTCTGTGTGTGTGTGTATCCAAACACATGGCGAGAGTCACAGGCGGTTGAGATTGGTCATGAACTGGAAGATTGACAGTTCGAAGCTACCCAGTGGCTTGTGGAAGAAAAACCTGGTAAATGGCTTCTGCCAAGATGACAGAGGAGAATCCACTGCAAAGTAGTTTTTCTCTGAAACACGTTGGGTTCCCATGAATGGGATATACATACATGTAAACAGTTACAGCCTGAGAAACTCACAGGGTCAGTGAAATTCTGCCTTCGTACTCAGTGTCAACACGATGGCACAGTGCACTTGGTTTAGGTTTGGAGGGGTAATAAAATAGTAGTGTAATATTGACACTGAACCTTCCCCCACTATCCCACCAATTTGTTTAGCTTGACTCATGATGTCACACACCCACCAAGAGGGTCTGAGAGGGTTCTTGCTAGCATCGGGGGTCTTTCTGGAAGAGGTTAAGTCTGAAAATGACTTGTGAGAACAATATAAGAGACTGACTTGGGATTTCAAGTGTGGTTGGGGATGGGGCTGGCATGAGGGCTCCTCACCACAGGCTGGCTGAGACTTGAACGTCCCATCAGCACCAAATGACAGAACACTGGCTTTCTGCCTCACACACCCAGGTGTGGGACAGGCGAGCTGGAAAAGGCTAAGACGTTAGAGCTGTCAGCAGCCAACAATGGACTTAAGACATTTGATTGCATGGGCAGTTCTGTACCTTTGTTTTAAATGTCGCATCATGCACGCCTGTGGTTAAGGGTTACCCATAACTATCTTGTCAAATTCAAGGTCTTCTGACAGCAACATCTTGTGGTGGTGAAAGTTTTTCCTATAGCCGAACAATTGCTTATTCTTATTCCAAAAGAAAAGGATGTGTGGATTAACAACGTCTTTCTCCCCTCATATAAAACAAAGCCACGGTCATGGAAGAATAAAGTGGAGCATGTGTTTTGAAGGTAATGGGTCAAGAGAGTGGCCTTGAAAAGTAAATACTGCTTGCCTCACCCAGAGAAGAGAATACAAGGACTTTTGTTTGTGAATACATTTCCATTTTTTGGCTGACCACCCATGGCTTCCAACTATACTGCAAATTATGACGACAGAATATGTGAATCATGACTCTAATCTGCTTTTAAATATTGGCCCTAAAGAGCATAGATGCTTACATCCTGACAATTGGGGCCCACGCCTTGGGACAACAGCAGGCAGCCCAAGTCAGCTCAAAGAGGGATTGCAATGCACACCATGGGGCTATTTTTTCCATCTGTCACCAAGGATGTTCCAGTGTCTTTAATGACCGAAGATAATCCTTTGTCGTCATCTTGGCCATCGAGGCTACAAAAATATATACTCAGCTTTGAAGGCAGGTTCTGGTCCACTGATGTCAAGCGAAGGTCGGAATGTGGAAAACTGGCAACAGTACAGCAAGAAATGAAGCCTGCTGATGTTTTTCCCTTGGTATTTTGAATAATCTCATGACAGAGTTTCCAGTGAGCAGATTTAATTAAGGACATGAGGAGTGATTGAGTCTAGGTCCTGATCATGGAAGATGACCTGCCAGACATTCGAAAAACACCTTTATATCGAAATAGATTGGGGTGAGGGGACCCTAAAGTCCGATTCCTGACTAAAGAGCTATTGGGCCAGGGAAAGTATTTTGGAGAAATCAAGAAGATGAAAACAATTTGGTCAAGGCATAACCATGGGTCAGTCTTCACCTGGAGCCATAGAGGAAGGAGGAGAGACAGGAGTAGGGAGAGTTATGGTATTGAATGTGTGGTTAATTGCCTCCTGTGAACAATAGACTCCTTGGCCATGAAGACAGAGGAACTGGATCAGGTCTGGCTACTGTTACTGAACATTTTGATCAAAGATTCCAGAGCAGAAATCCGGATCAAAAGGCGGAAAATGCAGAAGTTCAAAATCTCATAGACTCTAGCCTTGGAACCGTGGAGGATGGATAACCCCCTGAAACTCTAATCTTAAAATAATCTTTAAACTTGAAATGGAAACTAGTCAATGAAGTATTTTCAGGAACAAGTAGTAAAAAAGGTCTATCCTGAGCCGCCTTCTCTTTTAAAAACTATTTATGGGCTGAGCCCCGGTGGCGTAGTGGTTTTGCGCGGGACTGCGGCCCACTGGGATGGAGGTTCAATTCCAGCAGTGGGGCTGGGCCTCCTACTCCCACCACTGAAAGCAGTGATGCCCCCCCCCAAAAAAGAACTATTTATATGAAATCAAATTTCAACAGCAACTTGAAAGATAAGATAGAAACCTTAGTGGACAATGAATTTACTTTCATCGTGCAGGAGCAGCCCAGAAAGGGGGTTAAGAATGGTGGTAAAAGTCAAAGAATATCACCACTAAATTTTGCATGTATAAAGCAAAACCAAACTCATTGCCCTTGAGTGGAGTCCAACTCATAGTGACCCTGTGGGATGGGGTAGAACTGCTCTGATGAGTCCCCAAGGCAGTAAGTGGATAAGAGGGTAGAAAGTCTCACCTTTCTTCCATGTGAATGTGTATGCGGTTGACTTGGTATGTGTTTTTCTGTTTATATTCACAAGAAGAACAACATAAAATTGAAAGGAAAGTAGGAGGGAACAACAAGAGATCTAAAATGGCAAGAAGGTCTGGTTGGGTCTGATCAGGTGCAGAGTATCCAAGAGAAGTCTCTGAGAGCAGAGTGAAAGGTGAGCATGATAGTGGGATAGGAGAAAGGTGAAAGGAAATAGAGGAAAAAACTAGGAGGCAAAAGTTCTTTATAGAAGTATAGTGATAAGCATATATACGTGTAAATATATTGATTTATAATGAAAGGGATAGAGACCAATGTACATATACATTAAATACTAAGGCAATGTATGTATACATTAAATACTAAGGCAGCAGATAGGCTTTGGGTCTGTACTCAAGGCCTCCTTAAACACAAGAACACTTTGTTCTAATAACTGGCACTCTTGGATACACACCTTCCCAACATGATCGCTGAATACAAAATGGATGCATAAGTAAATGTAGTAAAGAGAGCGGAGGATGCCCAACTATCAAAAGACATAGTACCTGAGGGTCTTAAAGGCTTGAAGTTAAACAAGCATTTATCTAGCAGGGAAACAAATAAGCCAGTCTGAGTGATCATGAGGTGTCGATGGGATCTTGTATCAGGTATCAAAAGATCCCAAACAATTACATCAATGCAAATGAGGTAGATTGAACTGGAGACCTAAAGCCCATCTGTAGACAGTTGGACATCCCCACAAAGAAGGCATAGAGGAAAGGTTGATTCAACCAGGGTTCAGTGCAGCACTGATGAATCACACATCATTCCTCTAGTTTCTGAATGCTTTCCTCCCCCCACTACCATGACCCATTTCTATCTTACAAATCTGGCCAGACCAAAGTACACACATTGGTACAGATAAGAACTCTGACATATGGAATTCAGGACACATAAATCCCGGAATAGGAACAGAGTAGGAGTAGCTACCCCATGAGAGTAGGAGCGGGTGTGAAAGGAGAAAGGGAGAAACCATCACAAGGTTGGATATATAACACACATATCCTCAGGAGTATAGATATTAGAGATGTGGGTGAAGGGAGGCAACAGACAGTGTAAGACATGAAATAGTAATATATAATTGATCAAGGATTCATGAAGGTGAGGAGGAGGAGGGAGGGGGAGGAAGGGGAGCAGATACCAAGGGTTTAAGTTGAAAGAACATGTTTTGGAAATGTTGATGGCAAGCATGCTTAATACAATTGAATGATGTTAAATTTATGGTTGGGAGTCACCACAGCATGAGGAACTATATTGCTGCAATATAGTTCCTCATGCTGTGGTGACTCCCAACCAGACATTTATTTTCATTGCTACTTCACAACTGTAATTTTGCTACTGTTATGAATCAGGCAACCCCATGTGATTGGGTTATTTAACATCCCCCCCACCCAAGGGTCATGACCCACAGATTGAGAACCACTGCCCTAAGACAGCCATTCAACCCCCCCATGGTGGGCATTTCCTTCTGGGGGTTGCCATGTCCATGATGGCTCTCCCAGGATGCAGTGTGGAGCTCAGTTCTTGCTCATCCTCCTGAAAGCCCAGAGCGTTAA